>SJYQ01006479.1:254495-287324 GCA_006410935.1 Redunca redunca
TTTTTTTTTTTTTTTTTACTTTTAAAATTTTTATTTTAACTTTAGTTTACTTTACATTACTGTATTGGTTTTGCCAAACATTGACATGAATTCAATCTTCTTGAGGCACTTTTGAAACTCTCTCTGCACACACATGCACTCACACACTGCTAACAGGGCACTGTGCATGATGGGAAACTTGAAAACTGAACTGAGGCAGACTGCAGTACGTTAAATAAAGCAAATATATCCTTGGCAAGACTTGGGAAAAAAAGCTGGATTTTTCCCAGAAATAATTTCAAAATAACAGAAGTGAAAAAGAAGGGAAAAAGTAAACTAAATAAACGAAAACTTCCAAGTCCATCTCAGTCACAGGGAAAGTCCACTTAAGTTTTTCAAGAGGCTGTTACCCAAATCCTAAAGTCCATGCTGAATTCCAGCGAATCTCTTTCCATCCCAAGTCGCTACTTACTGGTAACAGCATTTCTATTATCCATGTTGAGCAATGGCTTATAGAAGAATAAGGGATTTTAGAATCCAGTATCTGAATTCAGCAGGCTGTTTCCAGTAAGTAATCTGAAACACCAAGAAATGCCAAAAACATAATTACTAATCCAAATAGCCCTTGTATTTGCATAAATAGAAATAGAGATCAAACTCTGGTTAATAGAGATCATTTACTCTTATGTTCATATTTTTAATGTGACATGAACTGTAATGATTGCTTTTTACATTACATTGTCACTGTTATTTGAAACATTCTGAAAAGAGAAGATGATTGACTTGAAATGTAGTAGCAAGGTAGGTGTAGTCTTTCTCTGCAAATCCTTGGCTTAAAACTTGGGGAACACACAGGAAATTGTTGAAAGAATTTCACCTTAGCTTTTCCTGAGGTTTTCATTCAAATGTCAGTGCTTTTATATATGAAAGAGGCATAGTGTTTGTCAGGACTCAAAGGGTTTGGGAGGGAGGGCATGAAATCTTGCTGTATCTCTTGCTTGAATTAACGCTGTGATCACTCCTTTGGTGGCTCAGATGGTAAAGAATCTGCCTGCAATACAGGAGACCTGGGACTGATCCCTAGGTCAGGAAATCTGGAGAAGGGAATGACTACCCACTCCAGTATTGCCTGGAAAATTCCATGGACAGAGGAGCTTGGCGGGCTATAGTCCACAGAGTCGCAAAGAGTCAGACGTGACTGAATGACTAACACTTTCACTACCAATTCTGGTCCACACATTTTCTCCAATTTTTCCAAGGTAGGGGTCATTTTGTCCCCTCCAGATGACTCGCAAAGTTCTTGAAAGACCCAGGAAGACTGAATTGTATTACTATTTCAAAATCCTAGGAAACACTAAAAAGGCAGTGGATCAAAGAGGTCAGGTTCTGCAAAGAATGTTTGCAGAAACAAATATGGCTCTGTACCTTTCCCACCAACGTCACCTGTCTCTAATAATTCAAGCTCAAAACTTAGGTCTGCTCTGATTTTTCCTATTTTCTTCAAAGGGACTTAGTTATGAAGTCCTTATCACTGCATTGAGCAGCTTGCAATAGAGCTAACCCAGTGAAATGCAGTATAACAGGGAAGCATTACTGGTTGTCCAACTAACACTCATTCCATTTCCCTTCTCCAGCAGCCTCTCCCACTCTAGAGACTGAAAGTACCATGACTTGCTAAGGTGTAAGCATGAGGCTTAGCCATGGTCTATATAGCAAGTCTGCCAGGAGGTCTCTGGAAACAGCTTTCTCCTCCTAAGGCAAAGAGACACAGGACACACATTTAAGAATGGTTACATTTAGAAGAACTGACAGTACCAAGTGTTGGAGAGGATAGAGAACAACTGGACCTCTACTACAATCCTTTTGAAGATAATCAGTTTCACATTCGGAGAAGGCGATGGCACCCCACTCCAGTGCTCTTGCCTGGAAAATCCCATGGACAGAGGAGCCTGGAAGGCTGCAGTCCATGGGGTCACGAAGAGTCATATATTTCTGAGTGACTTTGCTTTCACTTTTCACTTTCATGCACTGGAGAAGGAAATGGCAACCCACTCCAGTGTTCTTGCCTGGAGAATCCCAGGGACAGGGGGAGCCTGGTGGGCTGCCGTCTATGGGGTCACTCAGAGTCGGACACAACTGAAGTGACCTAGCAGCAGCAGCAGTTTCACATGAAATATGAATATATGTTCATCAGAAGTATTGGCCTGTAATTTTATTTACTTGTGATGCCCCTGCTTGGTTTTGGTATCAGGGTGACATTGGCCTTGTAAAATGAGTTTAAGAGTGTTCCTTCCTGTTCAGAATTCTGGAAGGGTTTGGTAAGTACTGGCATTCATTCTCCATTAGATGTTTAGTAAAATTCACCAGCAAAACCATCTGGTCCCAGGCTTTCTTTGCTGTGAGGTTTTTGATTGTCAGTTCAGTCTCCTTACTTGTTGCCAGTGTGTTCAGATTTTCTATTTAGTGATTTAGTCTTGGTGGGTTGTATTTTTTTTTTTTTCCCAAGGAATTTGTCTACTTCTTTTAGGTTATTTAACCTGTTGGTGTATAATCATTTATAACAGTCTTTTACAATCCTTTGTATTTCCATGTATCAGTTGTAATGCATCTTCTTTCAGTTTTGATTTTGAGTCATCTCTCTTTATTTCTTAGTCTAGCTAAAGATTTCTGAATTTCTTTATCTTTTCAAATAATCAGCTCTTAGTTTCATTGGCCATTTCTATATTTTCCTGGTTTCTATTGCATTTATTTCTGCGCTAATCTTTGTTATTTCCCTTCTACTAACTTTGGTTCAGTTTATTCTTCTTTTCTAGTTTTTTAAAGTGTAAAGTTAGGTTGTTTATTTGAGATCTTTTCCCTTAATTCAGGCATTTACTGCTGTAAACTTCCCTTTTAGAACTGTTCTGTAGCATCCCATAAGTTTTGGTAAGTTGTGCTTTCATTTTCATTTATTTTTTGATTTGCCTTTTGATACTTGGTAGGGCTTCAATTTTAAAGTTGCCAAGAGTTGTTTTGTTACCTTTGTGTGATCTATCCTGGAGAATGTACTGTGTGCACTTGAGAAGAATGTATATTCTAGTACTATTTAGTGGAATGTTCTATACATGTCTGTTAGTCCAAAAAATGGTTCAAGTCCAACATTTGCTATAGATTTTCAGTCTGAATGATCTATTCTTGCAAATGGGGTGTTGAAGTCCTCTACTTGTTCTTAGTAACTTAGTCATGCCTGACTCCTTGTGACCCCATGGACTGTAGCACACCAGGCTCCTCTGTCCATGGGGATTCTCCAGGCAAGAATACTGCAGTGTGTTGCCATGCCCTCCTCCAGGAGATCTTCCCAACCTAGGGGTCCAACCCAGGTCTCCTGCATTACAGGTGGATTCTTTACCATCTGAACCACCAGGGAAGCCCCAGGCTACTGGAGTGGGTTGCCTAGCCCTTCTCCAGAGGAATTTCCTGACCTAGGAATAGGAATTGAACTGGGGTCTCCTGCATTGCACAAGGATTCTTTACCAGTTGAGCTACCAGGGAAGCCTGTTGAAGTCCTCTACTCTTATTTTATTTGTGTATATCTCCTCCCTCAGATCTATTAGTTTGGCTTAATATATTCAGGTACTCTGATGTTGGGTGTGTATATATTTGTGATTGTTACATCTTCTTGATGAACTGACCCCTTTAATACAACAATGGTTTCTCATTACCATGTTTGGCTTAAAGCCTCTTTTGTCAGATATAAGTATACCTACTACTGCTTTCTTTTGGTCTCCACTTGCTTGAAATACCTTTTCCCATTTCTTCATTTTGAGCCTGTGTGTATTTTTAAAGCTGAAGTGAGTCTCTTATAGGCAGCATTTAGTTGTTTCTTACTTTTTATCCATCCGTTCACTCTGCATCTTTTGATTGGAAATGTTAATTTAGAGTAATTATTGTCAGGTAAGGACTTACTAGTGGCATCTTATGAATTGCTTTCTTGCCAAGAGTGCACTGATGCTTATACCCATTATCTAATCCTCTGACTACATGAAATAGTAGGTAGCTCTTTGCTATTGGGTTCTTTGAGCTCTTTGACATTGGGCTTAACAATATTTTTTTGGATCTGTCTCCAAAGGCAAGAAAAGCAAAAATAAGCAAACTAGATGACATTAAACTGAAAAGCTTTTACCTAGTAAAGGAAATCATTAACAAAATGAAAAGGCAACCTACTGAATGGGAGAATACATTTGCAAATAATATATCTAAAAGAGGCTAATGTCTAAAATATATATAAAGGACTCATGCAACTTATTATCAAAAGAAACAATTCAATTCGAAAAATGGGCAGAATAAACATTTTTCCCAGAAGGACATACAGGTGGCCTGCTGCTGCTGCTGCTAAGTCACTTCAGTCGTGTCTGACTCTATGCGACCCCAGAGACAGCAGCCCACCAGGCTTCCCCGTTCCTGGGATTCTCCAGGCAGGAACACTGGAGTGGGTTGCCATTTCCTTCTCCAATGCATGAAAGTGAAAAGTGAAAGTGAAGTCGCTCAGTTGTGTCCGACTCTTAGCAACCCCATGGACCGCAGTCTTCCAGACTCCTCCATCCATGGGATTCTCCAGGCAAGTGTACTGGAGTGGGGTGCCGTTGCCTTCTCCTACAGATGGCCAGACACATGAAAAGATGTTCGCTATCACTAATCATCAGAGATATGCACACCACAACCACGATGAGGTATCACCTCACACCTGTCAGAACTGCTGTCATCAAAATGATCACCAATAATGTATTGGGGAGGATGCAGAGAAAAGGGAACCTTTGTGCGATGTTGGTGGTAATGTAAACTGATAGAGTCACTATGGAAAACAGTATGGAGGTTCCATTTCAAATAAAATTAGCACTAACATATGATCTAGCAATTCCTTTTCTGGGTAACTATCCAAATAATATGAACATACTAATTTAAAAAGTATGCACACCCTATATTCTTTGCAGGATTATTTTTAATAGCCAAGATATGGAAGCAACCTAAGTATCCATTGGTAGATAAATGGATAAAGAAGATGCAGTATGGGTGTATATATAATATATATATAGTATAATAGAGATAATGTATATATAAAAAATGTTTTCAGACACTGTCCCTAGAGTGGATGGGCTTCTTCATTGCACCCAGTTGAACACAATTCATTAGACAGAATTTACAGATAAGGGGCCCAAGGTTTGAAGAAGTCAATTACTAGCCCAAAGGTACTTTGCTGATAAAGGACAGTGCCAAGATATCAGCCTAGATTTGCTTATCTTTAAACTCTTGAATTAATATTCTTTATTGCATATTCAAACTTGACTCCTTCCCTTCCCCACATACATTATTTGGACTAACAGGCTGAGATCCTCCCATCAGAAGCAGGAGATGAACTGGTTTCTCATTCACTTCATTGCACAGTCACTTGTTGGGAACGCCTCTCCCCAAGTCAGACAGCCTTTACCTCTCTGCCAATTCACATCTTGTGCTGTTCTGGATTAATGCATGGAACAGTTAGCCAACCCTGCTAGAGAATAGGGGGAGGGGGTCATCCTTAGAAATATTTGATGAGTAGATCCTCAGAAAAAATCTGGATTTCTTACCAGGCTAGCCATGTGAATCTGCAGAGTCTCTGCCATTTTATTTGTAAAGGAAAAATGTTATTTCACACCCCACTCTCCCTAAAGATATTCTCTAAAGATGAATAGTAACTCACACCAGTTACAGAATCATAAATAGTTAGGGCTCCAGGAGCTTTAAAAACTGTCACACTGAACCATCTCAGTCTACAGATGCAAACTTTGAGGCCCATTAAACAAAATGAGAAACTCAAAATCATACACCTTGAAACCCCAAATCCAGGGTCTTTTCTATTATATCTTTCTCTTTCTAGAAAAGACAAAACTCAGAAGTATGAAACCGTTTCAGAGGTGGTTTGAATTATTGGTGAATTATACATAGAATTATATTTAATGGCTCTATTTCTGAATAATATTTTATAGATGAAATTCATTATTTTTAGAATTACTCTTCTAAAATGACAAAATTCATTAATGGCTCTGCAGTTTCTTTTAGCATTTTCTGTGTTTTAAGCACTTATAGGCTGAACGCTCTCTCTCTCATTTAACTCTTAGAGTGTAAAGTAGGTACAATGAACATTATATCAGCTAGGAAACAGGAACCACTTTAAGATTCTGAGCAGAAGGAATTTGAGTGGGGAGATTGGTTCTATCAGAGTGGGAGAGCTAAGAAAGTAATAAGGGGCAGGAATCAACTCAAGAGATTACCAACAGCAGGAAGCTGCTACTCTACTCCCCTCAGGGCTGGAGGCACAATAGGAGGTGGTGTCACTGAGTTCAAAAGCGGGGCCCTCTGCGAGGAAGGGGCCCCCTATGAACTGATATTGGAAGAGATACTGCTATTTCCAGAGATCCGACAGGAAGTGGAGAGACAGAAGGGGGAGAATACCTTGACATCTCTCCAGCTCCCACCATCCAGCCTTCCACCAGTGCCTCTCATTAACTGGACCTACCTAGAAGCCAGGGAGCAAGGGAGCCTGGGAAATAATATTCCCTGAAACACAGGGCAGATGAAGCTCAGAAAATGGATTTGAGGACAGACAGGCATTGGCCTATACGATTATCTTTACCAACTTCTTTGGTTTTGTGCCTGTCAACTCAACAGGTCCCTAACAAACAGAGGCAACTGGCAGGAAGACTCTCTGAGGGGAGTGATATTCCACATTGCTATTTCCAGTGTTTTCTCTGTCCCTTCTCTTTATCCTAAAGAGAAAAGAAGATTTGAGTCAAAGCAATAGAAACAAGCTGGCACTTATCTTTTGATGACTTAATTGAGGTGGAATCTATCAACCAACTCACCCAGTAGTCTACGAGCCAACAAGTTCAGAAGTCAGTTCTAAGGAGATGGATGGAACTGGAGCCGATTATACAGAGTGAAGTAAGCCAGAAAGAAAAACACCAATACAGTATACTAACGCATATAAAAGGAATTTAGAAAGATGGGGATGATGACCCTGTATGCGAGACAACAAAAGAGACTCAGATCTATAGAGTGAACTGTTGGACTCTGGGGGAGAGAGGGAGGGAGAGGGTGGGATGAGATGGGAGAATGGCATTGAAACATGTATACTATCAAGCAAGAAACGAATCGCCAGTTGATGTCAGATGCAGAATGCAGGATGCTTGGGACTGGTGCAAGGAGAGGACCCAGAGGGATGGCATGGGGTGGGAGGTGGGAGGGGATTCATGTTTGGGAACGCTTGTACACTCGTGGTGAATTCATGTCAATGTTTGGCAAAACCAATACAGTAATGTAAAGTAAACTAAAGTTAAAATAAAAATTTTAAAANNNAAATTAAAAAAAAAAAAAAAAAAAAAAAAAAAGAAGTATGGGAAACAACAGGCACTAGACTCAGGTATTTTCCAAAAGGAAACAGTAACCAGTCATATGAGTGACGAGGGCATGAACAGAATCATATTGTGGACCGAGTTGTGTCTCCAGAATTTATATATTGAAACCCCAGCACCCTATGTGAGGTCATAAGTGTGAAGACCTCTTCCAATATGTCTGGTGTTTTTATAAGAGAAGGAAGAGGTGCCTGGGACGCCTGCACACAGAGAAAAGGCATGTGAGGACATAGAAGGGGGCCTTCTGCAAGCCAAGGAGCGATGCCTCGAGAGAAACAAACCTGCCTGCACCTTGGTCTTGGAGTCTGAGCCTCCAGATCTGTGAGAAAATAAGCTGCTGTTGTTTAAGCCACCTGGTCTGTGGCATTTTGCTGTGGCAGCCTGAGAACACTACTCCAAGGCACCGACACAATATATCAAATAAGAATCAATGCTCATTGCTGCTTTCAAAGACAGGGGTAAGAGGTCACCTGCTATGAGCTGCCTACTCCCTGAAATTATTTGCTAAGAAACCAAGTCCTTTTTAAAACAAACCTTTTTAATTTTATATTGGAGAATAGCCTATTAACAGTGTTGTGATAGTTTCAAGTGGACAGCAAAAGGACTCAGCCATACATACACAAGTATCCATTCTCCCCTAAATTCCACACCTCCCCCTATCCCCAACATTGAGAAGACTTCCCTGTACTATACAGTAGGTCCTTGTTATCCATTTTAAATACCCATCCCAAACTCCCTAACTATCCCTTTCCCCCAGTCTTCCCCCCCACCCCCNTCTTCCCCCCCACCCCCAGAACCATAAGTTTGTTCTCTAAGTCTGTAAGTCTGATTTGTAAATAAATTCATTTATATCATTTCTTTTTAGATTCTGCAGATAAGGGGTATCATACAATATTTCTCCTTCTTTGTCTGACTTCACTCAGTATGATAATCTTTGGGAATTCATGTCCTTTCTGTAGTCAGAGGTGAGGTTTAAACACCCACCTGCAAGAGAAAAACAAAGACCAATAGTTCAAATTCATATGCAGGTATAAATGATTTTCTTGAGAGCAAGCTGTAAGCAATGGGAGAAAGGATGAGACACTGAGAATTGGTAAAAAGGGATTCTGAAGAGGTGTATGGTAGGGGGAGGGAACTAGGGCACTGAAGGTGACATTTGCCAAATTTCAAGACTTGGTTGGCTGAAGTCCTGGTGAAAGATTTACTTCCTCTTAAAATCTGATTTTCAGAAAATATCCAATGCCATATATAGAAGCTGGAAAATATAATTTTTGGATTGTTTCTCCAGACCACTGTGCTTAGGAAATTATTAAAACTGTCTAATTTGGATGCATTTCCCTAAAGTCTTTGACTCATCAGGACCTAAGAATTCTGTGTTGGTTTAATTATGGGTGTATGTTTCACTGAAGATGTTAAAATGAAGTTCAAATAAGCCCCAAGTACTCAGGTATGCCATTCCATTGTGGGATCCCGAGAGCTGCTGTGTGATTGGTTTTGGGCAAAACAGTTTGAAGAAGTAAATTGATATTCCTGGATTAGCATTGCCCTTGGGACCTCCTGGAGCCTGGGCAGCAATCTGGGATTGGTTTGGGATTAACTGTTTTCATGTTTTTTTCCCAGAGTCCTGCCCAAATCCTATGAGTCATAATTGAATTCTAAAAATATGCTCTTCCCTGGAGAATCAGACAGGGAGGTGGAGAAAGGGTCAGGGGCTATCTAGGGAAGAGAAGTTGGGTTTGCAGGTGGAGGTCATCTGAAGAGTAAACAAAGGAGAGAAGAGTAGCAAGGCTTGCAGTTCTAGGGAAGAGAAATCTATGCGCACAATTATCAGGTCACTTCCAGTTCCAGAAACCAATCTAGGGAGAGTCTGTGCGGTGATGTGTTAACATCTTTGGAAGCCCTGCCACTCAGAGTGGGGTCTCAGACCAGCAGCATCAGCAAACCTGGGAGCTCATCAGACATCCAGACTCGCTGAATCAGAATCTACATCTTAACAAGACCCCCAGGTAATTTCCATGCCCGAGAAATTTTGAGATGCACTTCACAAAAGCATTGCTTAGCCAGATGATATTTAAGGCGGATGAAAACATTCTGCCAGGGCCTGAGTCTACACTTGGGGCTTCAATTGCCTCATGAATAACAAAGCCAAGGGGAAAGGATACAGAGAACAGAAAGAGGTTTGGGCTTGTCACAGGCCTCACCTTCACCCTTCACTAGCGACAGTAGACAGTGGACAGTAGACATTGTGGTTGTAAACTGTGTCTGGACTGCAGGTGGCAAAGGTTGCCAGGGCTGCCACAGCTGCTATTGTCAGAAGTATGCCACTCTGGGGCAGGCTCCATTGAAGTTCCCTGTTCTCCCTTCCAACGCTGTTCATCTGACTTCTCTGGCCTGTTAGAGGTGAGCTCCAACCCACTGCTGCAGGGTGACCATTCCTGGTGTCAGGGAACCTGAAGCCAGAAGCTAACACCACCACATAAATTCACAGGTTGCAGACTTGATCACCGCTTAGAAATATGGTAGCATTTTGCTATATGTTGAAGCCTTACTCACCCCCATGTAACTGGAGATAAGATCTTTAAGGAGATCAAGTTCAAGTTCAGTCGCTCAGTCGTGTCCAACTCTTTGCAACCCCATGAATCCCAGCACGCCAGGCCTCCCTGTCCATCACCATCTCCCAGAGTTCACTCAGACTAATGTCCATTGAGTCCGTGATGCCATCCAACCATCTCATCCTCCATCGTCCCCTTCTCCTCCTGCCCCAACCCCTCCCAGCATCAGAGGCTTTTCCAATGAGTCAACTCTTCGCATCAGGTGTCCAAAGTACTGGAGCTTCAGCTTCAGCATCATTCCTTCCAAAGAAATCCCAGGATTGATCTCCTTCAGAATGGACTGGTTGGATCTCCTTGCAATCCAAGGGACTCTTAAGAGTCTTCTCCAACACCACAGTTCAAACGCATCAATTCTTCAGCACTCAGCCTTCTTCACAGTCCAGCTCTTACATCCATACATGACCACAGGAAAAACCATAGCCTTGACTAGATGGACCTTAGTCGGCAAAGTAATCTCTCTGCTTTTGAATATGCTATCTAGCTTGGTCATAACTTTTCTTCCAAGGAGTAAGCGTCTTTTAATTTCATGGCTGCAATCACCATCTGCAGTGATTTTGGAGACCCCAAAAATAAAGTCTGACACTGTTTCTACCGTTTCCCCATCTATTCCCCATGAAGTGATGGGACCAGATACCGTGATCTTTGTTTTCTGAATGTTGAGCGTTAAGCCAACTTTTTTGCTTTCCTCTTTCACTTTCATCAAGAGGCTTTTTAGCTCCTCTTCACTTTCTGCCATAAGGGTGGTGTCATCTGCATATCTGAGGTGATTGATATTTCTCCCGGCAATCTTGATTCCAGCTTGTGCTTCTTCCAGTCCAGCGTTTCTCATGATGTACTCTGCATAGAAGTTAAATAAGCATGGTGACAATATACAGCCTTGATATACTCCTTTTCCTATTTGGAACCAGTCTGTTGTTCCATGTCCAGTTCTAACTGTTGCTTCCTGACCTGCATATAGATTTCTCAAGAGGCAGGTCAGGTGGTCTGGTATTCCCATCTCTCTCAGAATTTTCCACAGTTTCTTGTGATCCACAGAGTCAAAGGCTTTGGCATAGTCAATAAAGCAGAAATAGATGTTTTTCTGGAACTCTCTTGCTTTTTCCATGATCCAGCGGATGTTGGCAATTTGATCTCTGGTTCCTCTGCCTTTTCTAAAGCCAGCTTGAACATCAGGGAGTTCACAGTTCATGTATTGCTGAAGCCTGGCNTTAGGTCCAGACCATTTCTGTCCTTTATCGAGCCCATCTTTGCATGAAATGTTCCCTTGGTATCTCTAATTTTCTTGAAGAGATCTCTAGTCTTTCCCATTCTGTTCTTTTCCTCTATTTCTTTGCATTGATTGCTGAAGAAGGCTTTCTTATCTCTCCTTGTTATTCTTTGGAACTCTGCATTCAGATGCTTATATCTATCCTTTTCTCCTTTGCTTTTCGCCTCTCCTCTTTTCATAGCTATTTGTAAGGCCTCCCCAGACAGCCATTTTGCCTTTTTGCATTTCTTGTCCATGGGGATGGTCTTGATCCCTGTCTCCTGTACAATGTCACGAACCTCTGTCCATAGTTCATCAGGCACTCTATCTGTCAGATCTAGTCCCTTAAATCTATTTTTCACTTCCACTGTATAATCATAAGGGATTTGATTTAGGTCATACCTAAATGGTCTAGTTGTTTTCCCTACTTTCTTCAATTTAAATCTGAATTTGGCAATAAGAAGTTCATGATCTGAGCCCCAGTCAGCTCCTGGTCTTGTTTTTGCTGACTGTATAGAGCTTCTCCATCTTTGGCTGCAAAGAATATAATCAATCTGATTTTGGTGTTGACCATCTGGTGATGTCCATGTGTAGAGTCTTCTCTTGTGTTGTTGGAAAAGGGTGTTTGCTATGACCAGTGCGTTCTTTTGGCAAAACTCTATTAGTCTTTGCCCTGCTTCATTTCACATTCCAAGGCCAAATTTGCCTGTTACTCCAGGTATTTCTTGACTTCCTACTTTTGCATTCCAGTCCCCTATAATGAAAAGGACATCTTTTTTGGGTGTTAGTTCTAAAAGATCTTGTAGGTCTTCATAGAACTGTTCAACTTCAGTTTCTTCAGCATCACTGGTTGGGGCAAAGACTTGAATAACTGTGATATTGAGTGGTTTGCCTTGGAGACGAACAGAGATCATTCTGTCGTTTTTGAGACTGCATCCAAGTACTGCATTTCAGACTCTTCTATTGACCATGATGGCTACTCTATTTCTTCTGAGGGATTCCTGCCCACAGTAGTAGATGTAATGGTTATCTGAGTTAAATTCACCCATTCCAGTCCATTTTAGTTCGCTGATACCTAGAGTGTTGATGTTCACCCTTGCCATCTCTTGTTTGACCACTTCCAATTTGCCTTGATTCATGGACCTGACATTCCAGGTTCCTATGCAATATTGCTCTTTACAGCATCGGATCTTGCTTCTAACACCGGTCACATCCACAACTGGGTATTGTTTTTGCTTTGGCTCCATCCCTTCATTCTTTCTAGAGTTATTTCTCCACTGACCTCCAGTAGCATATTGGACACCTAATGACCTGGGGAGTGCCTCTTTTGGTATCCTATCATTTTGCCTTTTCCTACTATTCATGGGGTTCTCAAGGCAAGAATACTGAAGTGGCTTGCCATTCTCTTCTCCAGTGGACCACATTCTGTCAGGCCTCTCCACCATGACCCACTGGTCTTGGGTTGCCTCACAGGCATGGCTTGGTTAAGGTTAAATGAAGTCATAAGGGTGGGGTCTTAATCTGATAGGATTGATGGCTTTATAAGAAGATGAAGAGAGAGATGGATCTCTCTACACATGTGCACTGAGCAAAGGCAGGTGAGGACTCAGTGAGAAGGCAGCTATCTGCAAGCCAGGAATAGAGTGCTCACCAGAACCTGACCCCACTGAACCTTGATCTTGGACTTCCAGCCTCCAAAATGGTAAGGGGATTAATTTCTGTTGCTTAAATCACAAAATCTATGGAATTTTCTTATAGCTGTCTAAGCAGACTAAGACATATTTGTCCAAGGACAATGCACTATTGGAAACTAGAATCTTGATAAGAAAGGAGATGTTTTTGAATTCAAAGCTTGTCTGCTGACATTGGACATGTTGATTATCTGTCAGTGATCAGTTGCTAGTTATGGTTTCCAAGGACATATCCATCTCAGTCAATTTGAGCACATATGTCCTAGGCTTTTTATTATCCTACTTGTAGTAACACATACACCTGGGAGAAGGGAGGATATATCAACACACACCCTGGCCTCTTTAGGGTGGCCAAGCATGTGATTTGCCCAGGACTCAGGGTTGTCCTGAGACATAGAGCTTTCAGAGCTAAAACCAGGAAAGTTCTGGGCAACTGGCACAAGTGGATTACACTAAATGGGCCAAGTTTCACCTATTGAAAGACCAAAGGTGACATGTAGTAAGGAAATAGATACTGAAAGGTAAGTAGAGCCTGATCTAGTTTCACCATTGTGATGTCACCTCTTGATGCCTAAATTTCTCCCCCTATGAGGTGAGGGACCTGATTACCTCTAAGGGATGTTCTAGTGCTAATATAATTTCTGATTTGTGGGTTGTTCTGTCTTGGAGAGTTGGAGAGATCAAATTTTATCACTCCACAAAATAAACAAATGAGAGGAACAAGGCTCTGAGCTTGATGCAAGGATATATGTGTATATAAGGCACTGCCTTCATGGAGCTTACTGTCTGCTGGGAGTGAGAGATGATGAATTAACAGATGCAGTGAGAGCTGGGATGGAAATAAGACAGTGTTGTGATAGGTAATGATCAGGCATCTTCTCAGAAGCAGCAATGTTGTTTCAGCTGAGATTGAAAGTCAGAGATAGGAGAATAAAGGAAAGACTAGGGAATAGTAAGGGCTTCCCTAGTGGTTTAGACAGTAAACAATCTGCCTGCAATGCAGGAGACCCAGGTTTGATCTCTGCATTGGAAAGATCTCCTGGAGGAGAGCATGGCAACCTACTCCAGGATTCTTGCCTGGAGAATCCCACAGACAGAGGAACCTGGCAGGCTACAGTCCAAGGAGTCGCAAAGAGTCAGACACGATAAGCAACCAAGAACACAGGGAACAGTAAACACATAAGAATCTGAGATGGGAAAGAGATTATAAAATTAAAGAAACAGAAAGGGACTGCAGTATGAATAAACCAAGTGAGTCAGAGGTGGTGGAAAGAACTGACATTGGAGAGCCAGGCAGGGGCTAGGTCCCAAGGACTTATCAGCCATGACAGGGAGTTCATTCAGACTTTATTCTAAGTGTCAAGAGAGATGAGCAAAGGGCCTGAAATTGTATGAGTTACACCAAATGGCTAATTTTACAGAATTATTATTCTATAATTCTGAATTACACATATAATTACATGCAATAAGAATATAATAAAACAGGAAGCACATAACATTTCTGTTCTGTATGTCTGGTTTTAATTAATGGAAAGAGCCTTCAGTGGATTGACAGAAGCTCAGGATCTATACGTTTGCCTCATTACTTTGGATGTTAGAATCCATTTCAGCATGACTTTCATGGAAAATGACAAAATGAATCTGAGGCTTAAATTACCCAAACCTGGTCCTTTGGGAGCAGAAGGTTTCTTGGCACATATCTTTACAGTTAAGATCTAATTATTACTGATGCACAAATGGTTTTATTGGCTGCATCTCCAAGAAAGTAAAACACAGTTTACTTTTCCCCAATGCCAAATAGTGTTTGAATAAGCACTCAAGGAGATAGTACCCCTGATGTTGGATCTTTATAGAAGCTTGAAATAATGCAAGAAGGATCAGAAATCATATCTGCTTTGGTTTAAAGTTTATCCCCCACATATTACAGAGGCATTTGAGACCACTTCAAAAATTAAATACTGCACGAAATAAAGCAATAAAGGGAAGGGAAAAGAGGGTACAAATCTCTCTCTCCCTCTGAAGGAAATGACTTTACAATAGGCAAATTCATTGACTGAATTCTGTCCCTGAATTTCCTGGAAACTGAGGAAAGAAGGGGAGTGGTGAGTCATGTGATGCTTATTATCTGATAAAAAGAAAATAAAAGAATCACCCTGCAGAGACAAACCTTTTGCTTTGAACCCCACTGAAAGAGGAATTTATACTGTAGATTTTTGTATAAGAGATGTTGGTTATCTAATGAACAATGCCGTCTGTAAAACGTTAAAGGAGAGACAGAAATGTAGTTTAAGAAATGTTTCTTGGGCCTGTTATCTGCAGAAGTTAACAGTTGTATAAATCCACAATGCCATTTTTGTAGGAAGCCAAGATATTGTGGTCCCTGTACTTTGCTTTATGATAGGGAACATACTTTACTTTATTATAGGGAATCCACTTAAAGGGCCTGGAAGAAAGAAGGTATTTCTTACACCCATCAGGCCCTTTCTAGCAAATTATAGCTCTTTAAAGTGAGCTTTTGGTAGGCATTGACTTGCAGTCAATTTCAGAAAGTACAAATCTCAGAGAACGCAGAGAGTGGAGACTATTAGCCAAAATGTACTCTGAACGGCAAGTCATGAAAGAGGCTGGGTTGGCCTTCTGGGGTAGGAGGTTAAGATATGGAATTGTTGTCTTGTCCAGAGACCATCTTATTTCAGCACAGACTTGCTGGAAAAAAAGTGTATTTTTTCCTTGGAAAAGAGCTGTGATTATTCTCAAGAATTTGAACATATTCTTTGTGGTGAGTCCAAATTTTGATCCTCTGGCCCATGAAGAAATACGGTGTGGGCAGATGTAAAGGAGAATGTGACTTTCTGCTAGGTGGAGCGGGGGTGGGGGTGGGGAGTGGTGGTGGAAGCATTCCCTGGGGATATCTGCCTGATTGTACAACTCCTACCACAACTATTTAAGTCAAGCCTACATAGTAGGGCTACAGTTTTGCCTTTTTATATGTTCTTATCCATTGACTTCTAATTTGTCTGTGTGGCTTCTTTAACTCAAGGGCTATTTCCTCTTTTCATTAGAATTTTTACTATTAAAATTAAGATGTATTAAGTATTTTTTCAGATTATAATCTGATATATATATGTCTGTGTGTGTATATATACATATATGTATGTATGTGCACAACCATCTTATACATTTACTTCATTAATGCAGTGCTAATTCCTGACAAATAGACTAGCTATTTGGTTAATCAATGAATGGAGCTTAACACAAGCTTAGTGCTGAGGTGTTGTCTAGTTTTACTTAGTGCAAGAAGGCCATGATGCCCCTATGTGGCCAAGCTTTCTCCCCACCTCAGAAGCCTGGGCTGAGAAGGAAGACAGTCTCTCCATCTTCAGGTCTCATGGAGTGCCTAACTTCCTGGCCCTAAATTATTAGGTTTTTAGTATAGCTGATCTCTGTTTCCTTCAGGTAGAAAATGCCATCCCTCCCTATTTTTCTGGTCTCACCCTCAGGGACTAATCAATTGGAAAATCACAGACTAGCCAGGAGTGGCTGGTTTTCAATGTCTAGATCAGTTCAGTTCAGTCACTGAGTTGTGTCCGACTCTTTGCGACCCCATGAATCGCAGCACACCAGGCCTCCCTGTCCATCACCAACTCCTGGAGTTCACTCAGACTCACTTTCATCGAGTCCGTGATGCCATCTAGCCATCTCATCCTCTGTCATCCCCTTCTCCTCCTGCCCCCAATCCCTCTCAGCATCAGAGTCTTTCCAATGAGTCAGCTCTTTGCATGAGGTGGCCAAAGTACTGGAGTTTCAGCTTTAGCATCATTCCTTCCAAAGAAATCCCAGGATTGATCTCCTTCAGAATGGACTGGTTGGATCTCCTTGCAGTCCAAGGGACCCTCAAGAGTCTTCTCCAACACCACAGTTCAAAAGCATCAATTCTTCGGTGCTCAGCTTTCTTTACAGTCCAACACTCACATCCATACATGACCACAGGAAAAACCATAGCCTTGACTAGACGGACCTTAGTCAGCAAAGTAATCTCTCTGCTTTTGAATATGCTATCTAGGTTGGTCATAACCTTCTTCGAAGGAGTAAGCATCTTTTAATTTTATGGCTGCAGTCACCATCTGCAGTGATTTTGGAGCCCCCAAAAATAAAGTCTGATACTATTTCCACTGTTTCCCCATCTATTTCCCATGAAGTGATGGGACCGGATGCCATGATCTTCATTTTCTTAATGTTGAGCCTTAAGCCAACTTTTTCACTTTCCTCTTTCATTTTCATCAAGAGGCTTTTGTTCCTCTTCACTTTCTGCCATAAAATGACAGAATTATCTCTGTTCGTCTCCAAGGCAAACCACTCAATATCACAGTTATCCAAGTAATGCTGAAGAAGCTGAAGTTGAACTGTTTTATGAAGACCTACAAGACCTTTTAGAACTAACACCCCAAAAAGATGTCCTTTTCATTATAGGGGACTGGAATGCTAAAGTAGGAAATCAAGAAACACCTGGAGTAACAGGCAAATTTGGCCTTGGAATGCGGAATGAAGCAGGGCAAAAACTAATAGACTTTTGCCAAGAAAATGCACTGGTCATAGCAAACACCCTCTTCCAAAAGCACAAGAGAAGACTCTACACATGGACATCACCAGATGGTCAACACCGAAATCAGATTGATTATATTCTTTGCAGCCAAAGATGGAGAAGCTCTATACAGTCAGCAAAAACAAGACCAGGAGCTGACTGTGGCTCAGATCATGAACTCCTTATTACCAAGTTCAGATTTAAATTGAAGAAAGTAGGGAAAACTGCTAAACCATTCAGGTATGACCTAAATCAAATCCCTTATGATTATACAGTGGAAGTGAGAAATAGATTTAAGGGTCTAGATCTGATAGAGTGCCTGATGAACTATGGACAGAGGTTCGTGACATTGTACAGGAGACAGGGATCAAGACCATCCCCATGGAAAAGAAATGCAAAAATGCAAAATATGTCTAGATAGCTTGGTATAATCCTTGCAGAGTACATCATGAGACATGCCAGGCCAGATGAAGCACAAGCTGGAATCAAGATTGCCGGGAGAAATATCAATAACCTCAGATATGCAGATGACACCACCCTTACAGTAGAAAGTGAAAGAGGAGAGTGAAAAAACTGGCTTAAAACTCAACATTCAAGAAAGGAAGATCATGGCATCTGGTCCCATCACTTCATGGCAAATAGATGAGGAAACAATAGAAACAGTGACAGACTTTATTTTCTTCACCTCCAAAATCACTGCAGATGGTGACTGCAGCCATAAAATTAAAAAGACACTTGCTCCTTGGAAGAAAAGCTATGACAAACCTAGACAGCATATTAAAAAGCAGAGACATGACTTTGCCAACAAAAATCCATCTGGTCAAAACTATGGTTTTTTCAGTAGTCACGTATGGGTGTGAGAGTTGGACCATAAAGAAAGCTGAGAACCGAAGAACTGATGCTTTTGAACTGTGGTGTTGGAGAAGACTCTTGAGAGTCCCTTGGACTGCAAGGAGATCAAGCCAGTCCATCCTGGAAATCAATCAATCAAGGAATTCAATCCTGAACATTCATTGGAAGGGCTGATGCTGAAGCTCCAATACTTTGGCCACCTGATGGGAAGAGCCGAACTCATTAGAAAAGATGCTGATGCTGGGAAAGATTGAGGGCAGGAGGAGAAGGGGATGACAGAGGCTGAGATGGTTGGATGACATCACTGACTCAATGGAGATGAGTTTGAGCAAGTTCCAGGAGATGGTGAGGGACAGGGAAGCCTTGCGTGCTGTAGTCCATGGGGTTACAGAAAGTCTGATATGACTGAGTGACTGAACAATAACAAAGAAGCCACTTGGTTAAAGTTCTGTGGGTCTCTGCTGGACACCAGTAATCTGTAAGTTGATCTGAATGATCTGGTGGACCTATGCATACCATTATGCCCCAAGAACCCTAGAGAGTAAGATGGTGCCCTTAGTTCCTTCCAGCCTTGCCAGGGGCATCTATCCTGCGGCTCTGCCCCGTGCTCCTGGAGGTGACCTGACAAAGAAGAAATGTCAGCATCAGTTGCTGGGGTTGGGGGATCAGTGTCTGTAAGTCTCCTCACTCAGCTGTCTTAAGTGAAAAGGGGAAACACTTCAGCAGGGTTGAACATGTGAATGCTGGGCTAGGTCCCCAAGGTCACATGTAAATTTCTTAGCTTCATAGTATTGAAAAGAAAAGAAAAAGGCATTTGCAGAAGTCTCTCTCAGAATGATCATTTTTCCTTTCATTACTTGCTTTCCTTCCTTGGAAATGCCCTCAACGTCTTTCCAAAGCATAGATAGAGAAAAATAATTTTCTCTTCTTTTCTGATATATTATAACTGATTTTAGGGTTCTCCTAGGACACATGGAGGTGAATTTCTCTAGATGGCATAAAAGGAGCCTTTCAGAAAAGGCACTTATAGATGTTCCAGTGAAATCAGACACCTTTGCAACTGATTTATCGAAACCCTTGAAGGGCCATTTCAAGGCAGGCGGCAGAGGCAATAATGCTGAACAAAGAGAGTACATCTAGAGGTAGAACTGTATTGCATGTTCTAAAAAAAAGAAAAGTAGGAAGCCCACGAGGAACCATTTTGTTCCTTTTGGTTCTGAGCATGAACCAATACAATTTTTATAGAGCCCGTTCAAAGCCAGATGGAGATAAATAAAGGCACTCACTTTTTTCAGTTTTTCATAAGGTAGAATTCTCTTCTGAATTTGAAGGTAATTATGGAGAGCGGCTTTTCTGTACCTTTAAGTAGGCATGGTCAAAAAAATTGCCTTCTATAAAATCACAGTTTTTCGACCGTTAACCAAAGGAAGCATCGTCTTGGAATAAATGCACGCATCAATGAAAGCATAAACAGCAGGCATTATACTTTATATTAAAATCTCTCCTGGTGAAAAGAGAGAAAGGGGGGCTTGTAGCCCAAGAGAACAAAGATACATCTTCCACTAGGACATCCAGTCCCAGGGAAGGACTGAGCTGTGGCAGCCTGTTTAATCAATGCAGTGAGTCAGCATCTGGGAAGGAAATATGAGTGAGAACAGAGGGCTCAGAAAGGCTGCCTGCCTTGGTGGACATGGACAGCTTTTTAGGGAGACAGGGCACTGCCCAATTCTGCAGGAGATTTACCAAGAAAAACTGGAGTCATTGACACCTAGAGTGTTCAAAGTGGGCGGGACACCCAGAGCTCATGTAGTCCAACTTTCCCATTATATGGTCCGGGAAACTGAAGTGATGAGACCAGAATAATAGAAGCTGAAATGATGGGCTCATTATATTCTGGACCCTATTCATACCATTCTGCATATAATCATACATCATTTAATATTGATACTACAATAACTCATTTAATCTTCACAATATCCTAACAGTTGGTGCTATGATTTCATTGTCTCCATTTTACAGATGAGGACTTTGAGACAAAAGGAAACTAATGTCTTAGTCCATTACTTCAATGGATTGGATGGGGCTCACTCACGATAGGGGGTGGAATCTGTTTTACTCAATCTACTGATTCAAATGTGAACCTCACCCAGAAACACCCTCATTGACACAGCCAGAATAATGTTTCACCAAATGTCCAGGTATCCAAGTTAACAGGTAAAATTAACTGTCACAGACCCCTCATTCAAAGTTTCTCCATTCATCAAAAATTTACTGAGTACTTACCATGTGCCAAGCATTGTTTAATTATGGAGGATATATCAGTGAATAAAATCTGAAAATATGTTTGTGTTGCTGGTATTTACTTTCTAGTGGGACAGGAAAGAAAAAAGACATTTTAAATATACCAATTATATTACATGTTAGAAGGCAATAAAAGTAATAGGAAAAGATAGAGTTGGGAGAACCAAAAATAGAGCTTGGAAATGCTGGTAAGGGGACGAGAAAGGCTCACCATTTTAAACAGGACAGTCAGGGAGAAGGTGAAATTTGATCAAAGACTTGAACAAAGAAAGGGAGGGAGCTATATGGATGTGTGAGGAACAGCATTCCAGGTAGAAGGAACAGCATCAACCCAGAAGCAGTTTTACGTGAAGAGTTAAGAATGTTCCCTAATGTCTCAGAAGGTAAACAATCTGCCTGCAATGCAGGAGGCCCAGGCTTGCTCCCTGGGTCTGGAAGATCGCCTAAAGAAGAGAATGGCTACTCACTTCAGTATTCTTGCCTGGGAAATCTCATAGACAGAGGAGCCTGGTGGGCCACAGTCCATGGAGTCACAAGTCAGACAGGAGTGAGCACACTTTTACTTTTTTCACTTAAGGAGGTGAGTGTGCCTGGAACAGAGGGAGTGAGGGGGGAATAATGGAAGAGATACCAGAGTCCATCATACCTATTCTGTCCACAGATTCAAGATATTCATAATTTGTTACTATCTGGGAAGCTTCTCTGCTGCTTCACTTGGTCTAGACTTGGAGTTGAATGGTGCACTGATGGCAAGTGTCACAAGGGCCTTCCCACTGTTCATGAATTGTGATCAACAACCAGAAATCACTTTATCTGTTAATCTGATTAAGCCCCTTCCATGCACAGGATTCTGTTATGGTATGGTAAGTGTAAGACAATCTCAGCCTCCATTAATTGGATATAAAGGCATTAAGAACAGCAGTTAAATGACCATACAAATCAATACGTGAATTAATTGCCAATTATAAGTATATAATACATATACTTGCAAAGAAAGATATTGTTAACAAGTACAAGGCCATTTGGAAGCAATTCAGATCCCTCTGACCTTGGGCAATTTGGGGGAAGCTTCCTAAAAGAGGATAGCCTCGAATATTATGAAGCAATTAAGTAGAGAGGGAGAAGAATAGCATTCTAGAAGTAGACAAGTGTGGCTGCAAGTCAGTGTTTATAAGGTAAGGAGAAAAAACATGGTGAGAAGGATGCATTGAAGCCAGATCATTAAAGACATGAATGGGAGGAAATGAAGAATCATAGAAAATTTTGGAGCAGGAAACTACAAAGTTGGCAGTGCTCTTTATGAAGGCTACCATGACAATAACTCCAGAAAGAAAGAAGGGATGGAGCCAAAGCAAAAACAATACCCAGTTGTGGATGTGACTGGTGATAGAAGCAAGGTCCAATGCTGTAAAGAGCAGTATTGTATAGGAACCTGGAACGTCAGGTCCATGAATCAAGGCAAATTGGAAGTGGTCAAACAGGAGATGGCAAGAGTAAATGTCGACATTCTAGGAATCAGCAAACTAAAATGGACTCAGATGACCATTATATCTACTACTGCAGGGAGGAATCCCTCAGAAGAAATGGAGTAGCCATCATGGTCAACAAAAGAGTTTGAAATGCAGTCCTTGGGTACATCTAAAAAACGACAGAATGATCTTTGTTCGTTTCCAAGGCAAACCATTCAATATCACAGTAATCCAAGTCTATGCCCCAACCAGTGATGCTGAAGAAGCTGAAGTTGAACAGTTCTATGAAGACCTTCAAGACCTTTTAGAACTAACACCCCAAAAAGATGTCCTTTTCATTATAGGGGACTGGAATGCAAAAGTAGGAAGTCAAGAAACACCTGGAGTAACAGGCAAATTTGGCCTTGGAATGCGGAATGAAGCAGGGCAAAGACTAACAGAGTTTTGCCAAGAGAACGCACTGGTCATAGCAAACACCCTCTTCCAACAGCACGAGAGAAGACTCTATACATGGACATCACCAGATGGTCAACACCAAAATCAGATTGATTATATTCCCTGCAGCCAAAGATGGAGAAGCTCTATACAGTCAGCAAAAACAAGACCGGGAGCTGACTGTGGCTCAGATCATGAACTCCTTATTGCCAAATTCAGATTTAAATTGAAGAAAGTAGGGAAAACCACTAGACCATTCAAGTATGACCTAAATCAAATCCCTTATGATTATACAGTGGAAGTGAAAAATAGATTTAAGGGACTAGATCTGACAGATAGAGTGCCTGATGAACTATGGACAGAGGTTCATGACGTTGTACAGGAGACATGGATCAAGACCATCCCCATGGAAAGAAATGCAAAAAAGCAAAATGGCTGTCTGGGGAGGCCTTACAAATAGCTGTGAAAAGAAGAGAAGTGAAAAACAAAGGAGAAAAGGATAGATATAAGCATCTGAATGCAGAGTTCCAAAGAATAGCAAGGAGAGATAAGAAAGCCTTCCTCAGCGATCAGTGCAAAGAAATAGAGGAAAACAACAGAATGGGAAAGACCAGAGATCTCTTCAAGAAAATTAGAGATACCAAGGGAACATTTCATGCAAAGATGGGCTAGATAAAGGACAGAAATGGTCTGGACCTAACAGAAGCAGAAGATATTAAGAAGAGGTGGCAAGAATACACAGAAGAACTGTACAAAAAAGATCTTCATGACCCAGATAATCATGATGGTGTGATCACTCACACTCAGCTAGAGCTAGACATCCTGGAATGTTAAGTCCAGTGGGCCTTAGAAAGCATCACTACGAACAAAGCTAGTGGAGGTGATGGAATTCCAGTGGAGCTATTTCAAATCTTGAAAGATGATGCTGAGAAAGTGCTGCACTCAATATGTCAGCAAATTTGGAAAACTCAGCAGTGGCCACAGAACTGGAAAAGGTCAGTTTTCATTCCAATCCCAAAGAAAGGCAATACCATAGAATGCTCAAACTACCACACAATTGCACTCATCTCACATGCTAGTAAAGTAATGCTCAAAATTCTCCAAGCCAGGCTTCAGCAATACATGAACCATGAGCTTCCAGATGTTCAAGCTGGTTTTAGAAAAGGCAGAGGAACCAGAGATCAAATTGCCAACATCTGCTGGATCATGAAAAAAGCAAGAGAGTTCCAGAAAACATCTATTTCTGCTTTATTGACTATGTCAAAGCCTTTGACTGTGTGGATCACAATAAACTTAGAAAATTCTGAGAGAGATGGGAATACCAGAGCACCTGACCTGCCTCTTGAGAAACCTATATGCAGGTCCGGAAGCAACAGTTAGAACTGGACATGGAACAACAGACAGGTTCCAAATAGGAAAAGGAGTACGTCAAGGCTGTATATTGTCACCCTGCTTATTTAACTTATATGCAGAGTACATCATGAGAAACGCTGGACTGGAAGAAACACAAGCTGGAATCAAGATTGCCGGGAGAAATATCAATAACCTCAGATATGCAGATGACACCACCCTTATGGCAGAGAGTGAAGAGGAACTAAAAAGCCTCTTGATGAAAGTGAAAGAGGAGAGTGAAAAATTTGGCTTAAAGCTCAATATGCTGAAAACTAAGATCATGGCATCTGGTCCCATCACTTCATGGGAAATGGGGAAACAGTGGAAACAGTGGCTGACTTCATTTTTGGGGGCTCCAAAATCACTGCAGATGGTGACTGCAGCCATGAAATTAAAAGATGCTTACTCCTTGGAAGGAAAGTGATGACCAACCTAGATAGCATATTCAAAAGCAGAGACATTACTTTGCCAACAAAGGTCCATCTAGTCAAGGCTATGGTTTTTACAGTGGTCATGTGTGGATGTGAGAATTGGACTGTGAAGAAAGCTGAGCACCGAAGAATTGATGTTTTGAACTGTGATGTTGGAGAAGACTCTTGAGAGTCCCTTGGACTGCAAGGAGATCCACCCAGTCCATTCTGAAGGAGATCAACCCTGGGATTTCTTTGGAAGGAATGATGCTAAAGCTGAAACTCCAGTACTTTGGCCACCTGATGCGAAGAGTTGACTCATTGGAAAAGACTCTGATGCTGGGAGGGATTGGGGGCGGGAGGAGAAGGGGACGACAGAGGATGAGATGGCTAGATGGCATCACTGACTCGATGGACATGAGTTTGAGTGAACTCCGGGAGTTGGTGATGCACAGGAGGCCTGGCGTGCTGCGATTCCTGGGGTCGCACAGAGCTGGAGCTGATGAGAGGCTGAACTGACTGACTGAGCGTGACTGCAGTGTGCTGACTGAGCTGTTAGTTGGAGGTGGAGGGGGCGGATTAGGCACAGGGTGGGCAGGGAGGAAAATGAGAGGTGATAGTTTCATCAGCATTTAAAGAATCTGAAGTATGGCATTTCTATAATCATTTTCTCTGTATTTCCGAGAAAAAGGCAGGTTTCTGTATAAGGAAATGTGAATGATGGATTTTCAATGCCCTCTTAGACCTTGATTGTCTAAAGTATTGCTCCAGGCCACGTTGCTTTTTATTAAAGTGTAAGTTGAGTTACCCCAAAGAGATAATAAAGTGTCAGATTGAAATGGAAAACAGGAGAGAAAAAATGGGATCCAAGAACCGTATTTTCTGTTAGATCCATGGTCCCAGATAAAATTTCAAAGTGTATACCCAATCAAATTTGTGATGCAAGTACACTGGTTTCTGTTCCTTTAGCCTCTGTTAAGTTCTTCCAACCACTTTGTTCATCTAGAGTCCCAATTTGTATCTTTTTATAGTTCAGAGATCGTTTCCCCAAATCTATTCAGTTTTAAATGTGGCCTTTTAGGGCAGTTTTTATTTCTATATTAGATTGAGGGGAAGATTCAACAATATTTAATCAAAACAAATAGGAACAGAATATTAGGTCCCAGGAATAGACTGTTTTGGGCATAGAACATCATCTATGGTCTCACTTAGGTGATTACAAAACCATCTATGGGCTTAAATTGTCTCACTTTGGTGATCAAATACATACAGCATTATTCTATAAAGAATGAAAAAAAATTGGCTTGGATAGGGAATAGATTATCTCTAATCATATGCAGTTTTATATATCTAGTGAGGCATTTTTACAATGAAATTAAAGGGCCTAGGAGTAGGGAGGTACTCTCATCAGGAGCAGGGAGGCAAAAATCTGTTACCAAAATAAAGCCTTGAGAAGCACTTTTGGAATCTGGCAGAGTAAGGAACTCCAGAAATTTGCTCTTCCATAAAGCAATAGGAACACTGACAAAAATGATCAAAATCAAAATGTTCAAAACTCTGGAAATTAATAAAGGACTTTCAAACATACAAGGAATGTTTATCTAAGAAAAATGACTGGATCTCATTAAGAACAATGAGCTGTGTGACATTTTATCTTACCCTATTTCCACCTCTCTCTCTCCCCCCAGGTCCATGTTAGCCTTGAAGACCAATAGCCTTGTAACCATTGAAGGAGGCATATCAGGTTTCAGTTCAGTTCAGTTCAGTCACTCAGTTGTGTCCCACTCTTTGCGACCCCATGGATCGCAGCACGCCAGGCCTCCTTGTCCATCACCAACTCCCGGAGTTCACTCAAACTCACGTCCGTCGAGTCAGTGATGCCATCCAGCCATATGAGGTTTAGGACCCCTCAAAAAGTCCCATCCTCACAGCACTGTCACCATTTGACCTATCCGGCAGCTCTCCAGGAAAGTCCCATGCCATGGGCTAATTTTTATGTGATTTGAATCAGAGGTCATTTAGTGAGGAAAGCCTTTCAATCTCAGGGTGTTTGTCAAAAATAGTCAGCATCAATGGTTTAACACTGAAATCTACATAAGGAGTCAATATCAACTTGGGGTAAACAAGAGGTGGTGAAAAAACTTAAAAGGAAAATCGGAGTAATGAGATATCCCTAGAGGGATTTGAAAAAGCTCTGAAAAATCTTAGGATCTTGAAGGCTATGCACATGAGCTGGGCTGTGTGCATGCCCAGGAAAGACCAGAGAAAGATGTACTCTCTCAGTCCCAGTGTAAGCAGAAGTGAAGGCTGAGGCAGAGTTGTAAACTGCCAGAGCAGTGAACACACACACACACACACACACACACACACACACACAAACACGAGGATGGAAGATGGCAGACTTATTGGTTAAAGGCATTTAAGGAGATCTCTGTCCAGTCATTAGCCAATTGCTAAGCAGAGACTTCAGTGGCCACACATGGTAAAGAAAACAGACTTCCCAGAATTAGTCCAAGGATGTCACTAAATAAGCACACAAAACAAACATCAGCGAGAACAACAATGAAATGGGGGAAAATATAATTTCTAGGGCTGTACATTATTTAAAATGTCAAGTTTTCAACAAAATACTTATGAAATGTGCAAAGAAAAAAAAATGTGCAAAGAAACAGAAAAATATTTTTAAACACAGGAACAAAAGCAGTCAATAGAAACTACCTTGAAGAAAAGCCAGATGCTGGGCTTACGTAGACTTTAAATCACCTATTATAAATATGTTCATACAACAAATTTTTATTATCTCTAACGATCAAAGTATAAGGGTGATGTCCAACCAAACAGAGAATATCAATAATGTATTTGTTTCCTACTGCTTCTGTAACAAATTATCAAAATGGCTTAAAACAAGAAAAACATCATTTTACAGCTCTAGAAGTCAGAAATCTAAAACAGGTCAACAGAACTTCTAAAGATGGTAAGGGAGAATCTTTGTCTTTTTGAGCTTCTAGAGGCTGCGCACATTCTTTGGCTCGTGGCCCTGTATCTAGCATCTGACCTTTCTTTCCATAGTCCCATCTCCATCTCTGACTGTGACCGCCTACCTCCTTCTGATAAAGACTCTTGTGACTTCATTGGACCCACTTGGATAATCCAGGATATTCTCCCTATCACAAAATCCTTAATCATACCTGCCAAAGTCTCTTTTGCCATATAAAGTACCATAAAATAGGATATGAACATCACTGGGGGGAAGAGGAATTATTCTGCTTATAGCAAGTAAGTGATGCAAATTTTAGGAAGAAAATAAGTTAAATAGAAATTCTGAAGTTGAAAAGTATAAAAATTTGCTAGAAAAATTGCTAGAAAGATTCAACAGCAAATTTGAGCAGGCATGATTAAAAATTGGCACACTTGAAAATAGGTCCATTGAGATATCTATTCTGAAAAATAAAAAGGGAATTATTTAAAAGATTTAACAGACCCTCAGGAATTTTGGGAAACCCATCAAGTATACCACCTTATACATAATGGGAGACCCAGGAGAGAGGAGAGAGAAAGGGGCAGAAAGAATACTTGATCAATAACAGTCCACGCATTTCCACAAATGGAGTCCAAACACCACATAGTCCCCAGGGACTGTACTGCCATGTGCCTTGAGAGGTAGAACAACAGAGTGATAAAAAATATATATATTGGGCTCAATTCTATTCTGTAAAATGGAATTAATAGGGATATACTCTTTAGAATGTAGGGTATACCTCACCTTACCTCCTAGGGATATACTATAAGAATTACATTAGGTAATGTAAGTAAGGAGTTTAGCAGAATGTCAATTACAGTAAATTCTCAATAAGTGTTGACTTTTTCATATCTGCCAAGTTGTTATTGTTTCTTATGTACTGAGCATCATGCCAAGCACTTTATACCATGTCTATTTTCAATTCTCATAACAGTCCAGTGAGTTAGGTATTATCATTCCCACTTTCAGATAAGAAAAATAGACTTCAAAGATACTAAATCAAGTCCTCAAAGTCATGAGCCATGATTTGCACACAAGTCTAGAGGGGTTGCAAAGAGTTGGAGATGACTGAGCATGCATGCTAATGATACAGTTGGTTCCTCAAATCACCGGACTCAATTGCTGCTCTGGTAGGATAACATTTCTGTGAACTAAAGATATGTTGGGTCTCTCTGAGTCCTTGTGAAACAAATGTAAAAGACTTCAAAATTAAAGTCATCAGAAATCTCTAATATTGAGCCTTCTGGTTTTAGACCAATTATGATACATGAGGCATATTGTAGCTTAAGTTTTGGTACTCAAAAATGACACACAAATGACTAGAATGATGGATGGTAGAAGTGATAGGCGCTGTCCCCCCAAATGCACATGTTAACGCTCTCATCCCTAATGTGACCATATTGGGAACTTAGGAAATAATTAAGATGACGTGAGGTTATAAGCATAGCACCTTCATCCAAAAGAGCTCTCTTCCCACCATGTGAGGACACAGTGAGAATGTGCCTGCCTGCAAAGGCAGGAAGAGAGTCCTCACTGAGACCCAACTACGCTGGTACCCTGATCTCAGACTTCCTGTCTTCAGAATTTTAAGGAAATAAATTTCTATTGTTGAAGCCACCCAGAGTATGATGGTATTTATGGCAGTTGAGGTAATTAATACAGGAGGGCAGCTGGGAAAATGAAGGGATTAGTAAAGTCAGATTCTTCTTTTAAGAATGTATCCATTCACATGAGTATGGATATGTTAGCAAAGAATGTGAGTAGTCGACTTTATATATAAAGTATGTATATGTATGAATCATCACAAATGGAGTTTCTGGCTAAACAGAATTCCTCAGCATTTGGGAAAATGAAAGTACTAAGTACAGCTGCCTCATTCCTTCTGTATGTGTTTGCTGATGGTTGTGGCCTACCAGGAGCAAGGTTAACAATTGATCATTACTTTGGTTGGGGCAGAGATCTCTATTAGGGTAGACTGGGAAGACTGATTGGATGGGGAGAAAGAATTCCAATGACAGAGCTTGCCAGACTTGGCATTTCTGAGTAACTCTAGACAATGAGGAATTTGGGGAAATTTGGGGTTAGGTAGAAAATGATTAAAAATATGCAGAGCAGTCCATAGGACACTCTAAAAACACAGAGGTCTAGAGCAGGCCAAAGCTGGAGGAGATCTCAAAAGCCCAAGCTCAGCTGGCAAGCATCTGGATTAGAAATGGAATCATTTTGAAAGAAGGGGCAAACCTGTACAATAATTGAATCAGAGGATGAATGAGAAGAATGATGCATAGATTTTAGCCACCTTTGCCAAAATTTGGGAAAGACCAGTGTATTTATTACACTCATTCATTTGCTCATCTGCTCTAGGCCAGAACTTGTGTTAGGTGCTAATACAATTATAAATAAGGTAGACGTGTTTTGTCTTGGAGCTTACGGTACAGTGATAATTTTTCAACATCTTCAACCAACACATCTTGTGTTTTCTTCTTGGTGACATGTACCACCTGTAAAACCACATCCTAACAAATTTCCTCATGAGTTATGCATAGTGAAGTGAAGTCGCTCAGTCGTGTCCGACTCTTTGCAACCCCACAGACTGTAGCCTATCAGGCTCCTCTGTCCATGGGATTTTCCAGGCAAGAGTGCTGGAGTGGGTTGCCATTTCCTTCTCCAGGGGATCTTCCCGACCCAGGAATAGACACCTCTTATCCAATGCAAAGAGAGATTTTGCCCTTATGTCTACTCCATAATGTTCAAACTCTCTGGGTGCCAGCCTAGAAATTTAATGTATTGTTATAGAATCACAAGCACGTGGTGTTTCTGCAACCATTCTCCCTGAGTTTCTGGAAAAGGGAAAGTAAACAATAGATTTTCAGTGTTCTCTTAGACCTTGAGTTTCCTAAAATCATTTCTCTAGACTGTTTTATTTTTAATTAAAACTTAGGTTGAACTGAATGCATTAACTTTTGGAAAGTCACTCACAAGGTGCCTCCCATGCAGTAGGCAGTAATGCCAGTTTCATTTTACTGAAAATAGAGATAGTTCTGTTTCAGCAGTGTTAGTACTCCCAACTCTTTGCTGATACAGAGGGGACCTCTCCAAATTATGGAGGGAAAGAAAATTATAGACACTATCTGAATGTGAACTTTCCCCCATGGATTTGCTTATATGTGACTAGGTGACTTTCTTTTAACCCACATTAAAGAATTTCATATTTTCATACTTGAGACAAGGTAGTTGATGCTCAAAGCAGAACTGAGAACAAGTAGAAACATGTTTGCATCTGATGAGATCCCTGAGATTTGGCTGTGACTTGAGAAAGGCCAGAAACCAGAGTCTTGTATACTTTTTAACCAGTGCATAAATTCATTACTAATAATGCTTGATCATTCATTCACTCAGTGGCCGGAAACCATCTCCCCACAGACACCTACTGTTAAACCACAGCTTTCTTTTCCAGTTTGAAGGAAAAGGGCAAGATTTATGAACAAAATGGCGGCTGTTTGCTTCCAACATAAAATCCTCAGCCAAAGTCAGTAGCTCTTGAACAGATTCTAGAACAACACAGTAGGAGATATTATGGAAAGAACATTAAATCTGGAATTAGGATTCTAATTATAGCTCTGTTCCTTATTAGCTGTGTTGTGCTAAGTCATTTCAGTCATGTCTGACTCTTTGCAACCCGATGGACTATAGCCCATCAGGCTTCTCTCTCCATGGGATTCTCCAGGCAAGAACACTGGAGTGGGTTGCCATGCCTTCTTCTAGGGAATCTTCCTGACCCAGGGATTGAACTCACATCTCTTACATCTCCTGCATTGAGAGGCGGGTTCTTTACCAACTAGTGCCACCTGGGAAGCCCTCCTTATTACCTGCTGCTGCTGCTGCTGCTAAGTTGCTTCGGTCATGTCCGACTCTGTGCGACCCCATAGACGGCAGCCCCCCAGGCTCCCCCATCCCTGGGATTCTCCAGGAAAGAATACTGGAGTGGGTTGCCATTTCCTTCTCCAATGCATGAAAGAGAAAAGTGAAAGTGAAGTCTCTCAGTAGTGTCCGACTCGCAGCAACCCCATGGACTGCAGCCTACCAGGTTCCTCCGTCCATGGGATTTTCCAGGCAAGAGTACTGGAGTGGGTGCCATTGCCTTCTCCCCTTATTGCCTCAGTTCAGTTCAGTTGCTCAGTTGTGTCCGACTCTTTGTGACCCCATGAATCGCAGCATGCCAGGCCTCCCTGTCCATCACCATCTCCCGGAGTTCACTCAGACTCATGTCCATCGTGTCCGTGATGCCATCCAGCCATCTCATCCTGGGTCATCCCCTTCTCCTGCTGCCCCCAATCCCTCCCAGCATCAGAGTCTTTTCCAATGAACTCTTCGCATGAGGTGGCCAAAGTACTGGAGTTTCAGCTTCAGCATCATTCCTTCCAAAGAAATCTCAGGGTTGATCTCCTTCAGAATGGACTGGTTGGATCTCCTTGCAGTCCAAGGGACTCTCAAGAATCTTCTCCAACACCACATGACCTCAGATTAATACTTGAGTTCCAGTTCTATCATCTGGGTGGTGAGGATCCTCACAAGGCCACGGTCATGTTTTTTCATAAATAATTTCAGGCATATATGAAAGAGATAAGAGTGTATCAAACACCCATCAACTACACCCAGGTTACAATTCCTTAGATTTTGCCATCCAAGCTTTACGTAGCACCCCTTCCTATTTTGACTAAGTATTTTATAGCAAATCTCAGAACTCAGTCATTTTACCCCTTTATATACTTCAGTATGCATTAAAATGTTTTTCTTATGTAACTTGTATGACATTAACAATCCTAACAAAATTAATAATAATTCTTTGATTTCTTTTATGATCCATTATATTCATAATTCCTGATTATATTAAAAATGTCTTTTGATAGTTTAATTGTTCAAAACAATGGCCAAATAAGAGCTACACAATGCATTTGGTTACAAATCCAAAGCACTGTCCCCTCCATCATTCTAATTTGTAATTCTACTGTCTTACTGAAGAAAATGATTTAGAAACTATCAGAGTATCAATTTTTCTGCTTGTTTCTTCATGGCGACGTTTGTTTCTCTAAATCTCATATTTTTTGTAAACAAAAATTTAGCTCTAAGGGTCAACTATATTCAGATTTGACATTTTTTTTCAACTAATATCTCATGGGTGGTATTGTGTGTATTTCATCTTGCCTTGGGAGGTAAGACTGTCTTACTTTGCTGCTAGGAGTAATGCTTTAATTAATCATGGGTTCAAGTGGTTAAGAGCCTGATACCTCTTTTGCAAAATTCTCTGTATATTTTAAAAATGTTTTTGCTTATTGATATTCTTTACCTAAATCAATCATTTCATTATAATTTTTTGAATGTTGATTTCTTAATTCTGTCGTTTTTTCCCAATC
>SJYQ01006479.1:287336-319205 GCA_006410935.1 Redunca redunca
CTTTTCAGATTCATTAGCTGGAATTTTCTTCTACAAAAGTACTTTTCTTGTTCAATGAAGGGTACTTAATGACCCTGAAATACTGCTTATCCAGAAATGCAGAATAAATGTTTAATTATTTCCCCTTACTTGGTGATTTTCAGAATAGGAGTTACTTCAAAGTTGACCAATGAAGCTTTTGGGATTTTTTTGGTGGGGAGAACTAGACATTTTTAAAAACCTTTAAATTTTTACAGATTTATTGAGGTTTATTTGTTTGACGTTCAGATTGTCTCAGCAAGAGACCACTGAGGCTGGTTCCTGGTTCCTGGGTCCTTTTGTTCTGACTCCATTACTCTTTGATGGCTTTTTGCTGTCTGGTAAGGGAAAAGTGGCCCAGGCTCATCTTGTACATTTCCTGCCCCCAGACCTGGTATTAGCCATTCCTCCATGGAGTTGTGGTTCCTTTTAATGGGGCACAGTCAGTTTTTACAAAACAGGATTATGAATGAAAACTTATCATGAGAGTGCCTGAATCCTTGTTGATACTTGCTTCTCTGTCTACTAGAACATGTCTTTCCATTGACTGTAAAAAAGTTTTTTTCCTCTGATTTGCTGTATCTTCTGCCCTGATCTTCAAAGCATACTATGAATATTCCTTATGATGATGACAGTCTGATTTGCTACTGAATCTCCAAGGTTTAGAACAGATTCTGAGGCAGGACAGGGTGCCAATAAATTTTTATTGCATGAATAGATTTGTTAATTCTCAGATGACTTTTCCTTCTCCTTCTTTCCTGAACCAGAATTACTTTACTGAATTCAGTGATGGAAAACTGGAAAGCCACATGTAAAAGAATGAAATTAGAATACTCCTAGCACTATACATAAAAATAAACTCAAAATGAATTATAAGCCTAAATATAAGGACATACACTATAAAACTCTTTGAGCAGAGCATAGGCAGAACTCTCTGGCATAAATCATAGCAAGCTCTTTTGGACCTACATCCTAGAGTAATGAAAATAAAAATAAACAAATGGGACCTAATTAAACTTAAAAGCTTTTGGAGAGCAAAGGAAACCATAAAAAAGATGAATAGACAACCTATAGAATGGGAGAAAATATTTGCAGATGAAGCATCTGACAAGGGATTAATCTCTAAAATATGCAGTTCAATATAAAAAATCAAACAACCCAATAAAAAATGGTGGAAGAATTAAAGGAACATTTATTCAAAGAAGACATACAGATGGCCAACAAACACATGAAAAGATGCTCAATATAACTAATTACTAGAGAAATGCAAATCAAAACTACAAGGGAGGTATCACCTCACACCAGTCAAAATGGAAATCATCAAAAAAATTTACAAACAATATGTGCTAGAGAGGGTGTGGAAACAAGGAATCCCTCATACACTATTGGTGGGAATGTAAACTGATACATGCACTTTGGATAACAGTAGGGAGGTTCCTTAAAAAACTAAAAACAGAACTACCATATGACTCAGCAATACCACTCCTGGGCAGAGAAAACCATAATTCATAAAGATACAGGCACCCCAATGTACCCTGCAGCACTATTTGCAATAGCCAGGATATGGATACAGCTTAAATGTCCATCAACAGAGGAATGAATAAAGAAGATGTGGAATATACATACAATGAAGTATTACCCAACCATAGAGAGGAAAGAAATTGTGCCATTTGCAGCGACATGGATGAATTTACAGACGGTCATACAGCATGGTTAAATCAAAAAGAGAAAAACAAATATCGTATATTAATGCATATATATGGAATCTAGAAAAGAGTATAGATGATCTTATATACAAAGCAGAAATAGAGACACAAACGTAGAGAATAAGCATATAGATACCAAGGGGGAAAGGGAGATGTGGGATGAACTGGGAGATTGGGATTGACATCTATACACTATTGATACTATGTATAAAGTAGATAACTAATGAGAACTACTGTATAGCACAGGGAACCCTACTCAGTGCTCTGTGGTGACCTAAATGGAAAGGAAATCCAGAAAAGAGGGGATATATGTAAACATGTCACTAATTCATTTTTTTTTAAAGTAAAATTGTTAATTGCTCAGTCACGTCCAGTTCTTTGTGACTCTGTGGACTGTATCCTGCCAGGCTATTCTGGTCCATGGGATTCTCTAGGCAAGAATACTGGAGTGTGTAGCCATTTCCTTCTCCAGGGGATCTGCCTAACCCAGGGATTGAACCCGAGTCTCCTGCATTGCAGGCAGATTCTTTACCACTGAGTCACCAGTTCAGTTCAGTTCAGTCGATCCAACTCTTTGCGACCCCATGAATCAGCGCACCAGGCCTCCCTGTCCATCACCAACTCCTAGAGTTCACTCAGACTCACGTCCATCAAGTCAGTGATGCCATCCAGCCATCTCATCCTCTGTTGTCCCCTTCTCCCCCTGCCCCCAATCCCTCCCAGCATCAGAGTCTTTTCCAATGAGTCAACTCTTTGCATGAGGTGGCCAAAGTACTGGAGTTTCAGCTTTAGCATCATTCCTTCCAGTGAACACCCAGGGCTGATCTCCTTCAGAATGGACTGGTTGGGTCTCCTTGCAGTCCAAGGGACTCTCAAGAATCTTCTCCAACACCACAGTTCAAAAGCATCAATTCTTCGGCGCTCAGCCTTCTTCGCAGTCCAACTCTAGCATCCATACATGACCACTGGAAAAACCATAGCCTTGACTAGATGGACCTTTGTCGGCAAAATAATGTCTCTGCTTTTGAACATACTATCTAGGATGGTTATAACCTTTCTTCCAAGGAGTAAGCGTCTTTTAATTTCATGGCTGCAGTCACCATCTGCAGTGATTTTGGAGCCCAGAAAATAAAGTCTGACACCAGGGAAGCCCCCTATTCACTTTGCTGTAGAGTAAAAACTAACATAACACTGTAAATCAACTATACTCTAATATAAATCATTCATAAGTGGCTCCCATTGCTCTTGAATACATTTTAAATTCCTTAAAGTGGTCCACAAGGTCCCATGTCAATCTTGCCCCAACCATCAATCTTTTCAGCTCCATCTTCTGCCACTTTTCTCCCTGACCACTTAGCTCTAGCCCCTGAAAGACTTTCTTTCCTCCTTTCCTTTCTTTCAAGGCACCTTATCCATCCTGCCTTTGGACTTTCCAACAGACTCTTATTGCGTATGATTCTCTCCCTTCTCCCCTTCTCCAATCTTTCTATCAACTCCAACTTATCTTTGGATCCCCTCTTTAAAAAACCTCACCTAGGAGACCTTGCATGGCACACTGTTCACTGGAGTTCCCTGCTATATGTTCCCATGCTGCTGCTAAGTCACTTCAGTCGTGTCCGACTCTGTGAGACTCCACAGACGGCAACCCACCAGGCTCCCCTGTCCCTGAGATTCTCCAGGCAAGAACACTGGAGTGGGTTGCCATTTCCTTCTCCAATGCATGAAAGTAAAAAGTGAAAGTGAAGTTGCTCAGTCGTATCCGACTCTTAGCAACCCCATGGACTGCAGCCTACCAGGCTCCTCTGTCCATCGGATTTTCCAGGCAAGAGTCCTGGAGTGGGGTGCCATCGCCTTCTCCGATATGTTCCCATAACATTTGCTAATTTGCTGTTCTACTAGTACCTGCAAGTGTTGTATCATTACTTGTATAATGTCTGTGTTCTCTCCTAGGCTGTGGACTCCATCAGGGTGGGAATCATATCTGTGTAGTCCAGAGCTCTACTCCCAGTTATTCAGAAATGCCCAATCAGTACTGGCTGAATCAACGGGCATTAGTGCTGCTAAACTCCTGAAATATAGGGACCATGTTATTTCCACATTTATCCCTTGTTTAGCTTCTACAATCATTTGGGTTCTTAGAAGAGATTCAGGAAATGTTGGTTGAATGGCTAGACACTATCTCTAATCAAGCCCTTCTGCTGCCTTCATATGCAGAGAAAAACATTTCCTGGCATACTCTACCTCTCCAATCCAGATTTTTCTGAGATTGAGGTAATTTTCCTCCTAATGTCTTGAAATGCACTTGTATCTCACCTCCCCAGCATCAGCTTTAAGCAACACACAGTGCCAGCAAGCCAGCAGCTGGAGGAGTGGGCTATGGGAACTGCTGGCACATCCCTCTTGTGCACCCAGGTACTGGTACTGCATCTGTATGACCACACTCTATGGCAGGGAGAAAGGTGAGTGTTAGTCAAGGAAGAGTCCTGCTCTATCCAGGATGATTTAGCTTTCAGGAAGCAATGCAACAGCAGCTGCTTAGTAAGAGAACAACTCCACGGTCCTTTTCAGCCACACCCGGGAGAGGAAAGTCTAGTGACACCTGCTGGATACAAGTCAGACTGCCAAGTTTACGGAAGAAAGAGCCAGCATGATCTCAATGAATGACATGCATTTTGAAAAATATGTCAATTATAGTGTGAACTTTTATTACAGAAATAATATTCCAGTCCATTAGGACAGGGTTCTCATGGATGGATCAGTTGCAAAGTAGGAAATAAGGATGCTTAAAAAAGTCGCACAGAAGATACCTCAACACTTAATCTATTGCTGTGGAGAATTCCATATCCCAAAGCAGAGTCTACTGCCAGTAGGGAGAGAATGGGGTGGAGGGGTGGGGGTAAGAGGGGGAGAGTGGTAAATCTTTGGGGCATTCATTGATATCTGAGCAGTCACCCATTTGCAAACACCATTTAAGGCTAAGGCTAAGGCTAAGAGACAGTTTGCATGGTGATAAACACTTCAGACTTTGGAATCAAGCAGATCTGGGTTAAAATTCCAGCTTTACCACTTATTATCTGGGTAACTATGGGCAAGTGTCTTAACTTCGATGAGCCTTAAGTTTCCTAATCTGTAGAGTGGTATAATAATAAATTGTACCTACTTTAGAGGATTTAGTGAGGCACAAATGAAATAATGTATGTAAAATAGCCCATTTGCCAATTCCAAGTGAGCTAACTAAGGTAATATTGAAAATAGTTACCTCCATAAGAGAACCTCATAAAGTGCTATTTTTATATGACTTTATAAGTTAATTATATAAAGATGCAAAACACACAGCTCAGAGTCTCCAAGAATAGGCAGACTAGCCGGGGAAACCAATGCATAAACACTTAACTAGAATACCTCTTGACCATTACTCCAGTCTATGAGAAAGTAGAGGGAACACTGAGGTGTGCCTATTTGGGGCAGAAATCCTGCCAAATAGCAGCAAGGCTGACAGCTAGGCTGGACCTTGAAAAATAAAGAGGACTACAACCAAGGCGGACAAGGAGGAAGGAGAGAGCAGATAGGATGAGTTTCGGGATGTGAACACGAAGGCTTGTTCAGGAAACGTGGAGTTGCCCTATACAGTGCAAGTAAGGAGGGTCTTAGCTGAGAGGAAGGTCAGCACATTGAAGGCCCTACAAGAAGGCCAAGTGGTTCAAGCCCAGCTGGCAAGGGCAAGAGGGGGACAGATACCCTGTAAGGAAGGGTCCTCAGATGCTCTCTGCTACCTACAAACAATGTACACTGCTGGTTTTTATCTGTCCCGGGTCCATTTTTCTATCTTCTGAAGATGACAACTTTGTTTTCCTTTGAGAAACAATCCCTCCGGAATGCTGGCTTTGTGACTTGAGTGGCGCTGATCAGCCAACTTATACTCATATCATGTTCAAGGACAGTCATGTGATCCAGGCCTGGAGAATGAGCATATTCCACTTGCTTGACCATGGTGATTGGTTCAGAGATCAGCGATGCTGAACCTACGTTAGTCTAATCAGAGTGAGTCCTAGAGCCCAGAAAAACTACAGCTGCCACAATCAACTGCAAGGGTGTGCAAATCTGAGTGACCAGGGACACCACATGTCCAGGAATGAAAAACAGCAAACAAAGACAAGTGGAGATATGGGAAAAGAAAGACTAAACCCTGATTATGTGATTTGGACTCCTGGATCCAGTCATTCCTGACAGAAACTTCAATTCCTGGATGTTCCAATAAAGGTATATTTTGGTTTAGGTCACATTTATTGGCTTTCTGTCACTTTCAACCAACAAAATACTGCTGGCTTGATTTTTTGTTTTCAAGTGTTTGCATTTTATAACTTATAGGGCTACCTCTTTATATTTGACTCATAACTTCTAGAAACTACTAACACATTTCACAGAAAAATCAGGGTTTCCTCTTGTGTTCCAAGCTGAAACAAGTCTTACAGCTCAAAACTTGTAAGCCTGCAGAGGGAGAGACCAACAGACTCAACAGATAGGTAAGAATGTTATTGTAACTAACTTGCAGCCCTGAAGCTAATATTTAAATCAATAATGCATGACATCTTCAGACAATTAAGACCTGAAAGCCATCTTTCTGAGTTGTAAAGACTGGTATAGGGCTTCTGCCTTTTGTTGGTCCTGTTTTCATGGCTGAATCCCCACTGAAAGTACAAGAAGAGAGAAAAGAAAGATGAAAGAGCTCTTTACTACTGACAGCTTTGATTCCAGCCCCAGCAAAGCATTGTATTTGGGAAATCAGCACGCCCTCTTGTTGAGTCTGGCAGCCAGCCAGCTGACAAGAAAGAGCAGTTGCTCTGGACAAGGCCACAGAACAAGGGCTGGTATGCCCTCTCTCTGCAGCCCCAGCTGGAACCACACTGCTCAGCAGGAAGCATGTGTGTATGGAATGCACAAAGGCTTCAGCGTAGTAAAAAATGTTCATAAAAAGAAGTGTTCAGACATGATAGCATTTTCCCTATCACTGTCAGCATTATTATTATTTTACAGTTGCAAAGTTTCAAATATTAACTTACCCACCCCCAGAATAGACCTCCCTCCCCTCCAGGGGTAGTAGAGGAAGAAGGGTCAATTCTAGGAGACCTCATCATGGATCATGAAACCTGAAAACTGAGACACTCAAAAGGAATCAAAACATCACATCATCCACTGTGCTTAGTCAACTCAGTCACATGCGACTCTTTGTGACCCCATGGACTGCGTGGGGTTGCAAACATCAATGTAGCCTGCCAGGCTCCTCTGCCCATGGGGATTCTCCAGGCAAGAATACTGGAGTGGGTTGCCATGCCCTCCTCCAGGGGATCTTCCCAACCCAAGGACTGAAGTCAAGTCTCCTGCATCACAGGCAGATTCAAACCATCCACAGCACCCTCCAAATGTGCAACACATTCACTCCATCTACTCTTTTGAGTCATTTTTCTAACTTTCTACTGTAAAGAGTTAGATTCCATAGCAGATAACAAATGTTCTTTTCTAGGCTGAGCAAACAGCACACATACCTACCATAGGTTTAAGTTCTTTTCATTGTCTTACAAAGTTTTCTAACAGTAAAGTTGCTTTATTGGGTATTGGACAGCAAGGAAGTCAAACCAGTCAGTCCTAAAGGAAATCAGTCCTGAATATTCATTGGAAGGACTGATGCTGAAGCTGAAACTTCAATACTTTGGTCACTTGATGCAAAGAGCCAACTAATTGGAAAAGACCCTGATGCTGGGAAAGATCGAAGAAGGGAAAGGGGGCAACAGAGAATGGGGTGGCTGGATAGCATCACCAAATCAATGGACATGAGTTTGAGCAAACTCTGGTAGATAGTGAAGGACAGGGAAACCTGTCCGTGGTGATGCAGTCCATGGGGGTACAAAGAGTCAGACACAACTTAGCAACTGAACAACAGTCTCTTTTAAATCAAATGTGAGAAAAATAATAGCACCATTTTCAACTTCTCCCTAAACATTGAAAGAGGGTATTTTAGGACCCAGGATAACCCCTTGCAGCTGACAATATTCCTTGATTAACTACATACTCAAACATCATCCAGTGTTTAGGTCAAAGAGATCCTCTTCTCCCTACAAGGCTACAGAAACTGGAGAAGGAGATGGTTCCACCAGCATATGGTTGTGTTTATTTGTGCATGACCCCTTGGTATTCACTGCTATTGAACACCACATTTTCCTCTTCACAGCACTTCCATAACTGTAATTATAGTATGTGCTGTGAAATGCTCTTCTTTCCTCTGCCAATGGACTAGCAGCTCTGTGCAAACTGGGGGTGAAGTTTGACTTCTTCACTCTTATATATCCCTGTGCTCATCATAGAGCTGGAAGCACTAGACCAGGTCCTTGTTAAATGTTTGCTAAACGAATGACTGAGGGAAAGAGACAGTGGGGAAGATAGAGGAGAAGCACATTTCAAAAGTGGTTGAGAATATGATTAGAAAATTTAATATATTACAAATTATATGTACATATATATATACACACATTCACAGTGCATATATTTTATATGCATATATAGTGTGTGTGTGGTAAGTCACTTCAGTAGTGACCGACGGGATCTGCTCAACCCAGCGATCGAACCTGCGTCTCTTACATGTCCTGCATTGGCATGTGGGTTCTTTACCACTAGTGCCACCTGGGAAACCCATGTGCATATATAAGTATATTTTATAAAACCTTCTTCATCCTGAGAAAAGAAAACAAATGAAGGGTATGAACCCATAGTTTACAGGGGCCATGGTTTACAGGGGCAGCAAACATTAATCAAATACCACCCTGGAACAAAAGACAAGAATAGAGCTAGGCCTGTAAGAAATTTACTCCTTGTCCAGGAAAATTGGTTAAAATACACATGCAAGGGTTGGAAAAAGTGAATCTTAAAGCACATTTTTTTTTTTTTTCACTGACTCCCTGCACTGTCAGGATACAGGCACCCATCTGCAAATAGCAAGACAATACTGGCTCCTTTAAAACTGTCTCAGACTGGGATCTTTGCAGCTCCTGAATCGGTTTCTTTGGGAGCTTAATAAAATGCAGAATCTTAGGCCTTACCTAAGACCTACTGAGTAAGAATCTATAAGACTGGATATTAGGGTTTGTATTTTATGTTTTTATTTTTAGAAACTTTCTGATTTTTTTCATCCCTTAAATTTTGGGAATCATTGTCAAGTCCAGAAGGGTGCCTTGCCATGAGACTATGGCTGTAAGGTATAATCTGAGACAAGGCAAAGAAGAAAGGACGACAACCTCAGCGGAAACAGGTTACCTTTATTCAGGCAAGGAGGGGCGACAGTTGGTCTAAAGACCAGGCTGAGTGCGCGAGGGATCAGGGAGGCTTCATATTTAAGGGGAGGTTTGTGGAAGCGATGGTTTTTAGTCAAGTGGGGTGTTTTGGGTAATCTTTAGCTGAGATGGCAGTTGTGGCTGAGCAGGGGGCAGGAAGGTCAGGCAGAGGGTAGAGGGTCCCTGGCTGATGCCATCTGCCCAGAGCATTGGGCTGGGGTTTAAAGTTCAGTTTTGTTATCCCCAAAGTCAGGTGGTTCAGCAAGAGCCCCTGTGGTCATTATTTTCTTTTTCTAGGCCTGAGGACCAAGGCCTGTGAAGTCTTTATCTTCTTTTCTAGGCTGGAGGACTCCTTCAATGGCTTGAGGAACAATAGCCCTTAAAATGCTATAGTTTAATAAAATTTGATTAAAATATGTTTTTTTTAATGTGCTGTAAAGTTTGATCAGGGCTTCCCAGGGGGGCTCAGTGGTAAAGAATCCATCTGCTAATGCAGGAGACAGAGGTTTGCTCCCTGATCTAAGAAGATCCCATGTGCCACAGAGTAACTAAGCCCAAGCATCACAACTACTGAACCTCAGCTCTAGAACCTGAGAACCCCAACTACTGAGTCCTCACACCTATAGCCCATGCTCTGCAATGAGAGGAGCCACTGCAGTGAGAAGCAGGCACACCGCAGCTGGAGAGTAGCCCCCACTCTCTGCAGAGGAAAGCCCGCACGCCAGTGAAGAATCAGCACAGCCATAAATAAATAATTATTTTTTCTTAAAAAATGGGATGTCGCCAATCACTTTTAAGCAGGGGCAAGGGGGAGTCTACTTTCCTTCTTGCATTTGTGAAAGCTTTTTCTGGAAGCAGCAAAGAGTATAGTTGGAACTGGCGACGGGAAGGAATGATAGTCCTGAGAAGTGGTAACAGTGGTAGGTTCCTGAAGAGCCACAGGAGAGAGAAGACGATGGCTTTGGGTTAGTGTATTGGTAGTAGAATGCAGACATGCATAACTTGAAGTGAAATACAGAAAGTAGAGTTCACATAACTTGGTGACTGTTTGGATGTAGAAAAAGAAAGCAGTAAGAAATGATTTTCAGGGTTTTCACTTGGGCAGCAGGATGGTGATGACCTTTTCTTAGACAGGAAAACCAGGATGAAGAGAAATGGCTTGGTGTGGTTTTGCAGAGATGATGAGAATTTGTTCATTTAATTTGGGGTATTTGGAGTTTGAACTGGTGACCAAAGATCCAAGTAGAGAAATCTGGTAAAAAAAAAAAAAAAAACATCTAGTCTTTGGGGAAAAGATTAAAGTAGGATCAGAAACATAGTTTTAGGAACCCCCAGAAAATGAATGATAATTAAAAACAGAGGCATGAGTGTAGTTATACAGGGACAGTGTGAGAACAGAGGTGAGAAGTGGGGCTAGGACAGTGATCTGATGAACAGCAACCTTTAAAGAAGGAGATGAAGAGGAGTATAGAAAAGGGACAGGAGAAAATACCCAGAAACATCAGGGACAATAAGGAGAACAAGGTGGCTAAGAGAAGAGACTGTTCTGAAAATGAAGGCATAATCTGTAGGGGTGATGATGCTCTGTGGTCAAGAATGACTGTACCAGCAGGTATACATAATACACCCTCTCAAATAAGAGAAAGATTTCGTATTGTGAAGGACTAAATTACATAGTAAAGCCAGTGCCTGTAGTGACAAAGTGCAGAACACTATTCAGTTAAAAGTTGAAAAGAAGAGGCGGGGTATGAGTTAATCCTTGATGAAAAATCATTGTTCAGTTAACAAAACTTTAGGTTAAATATGAAGTCCTAATGTTTTGTAACCCCAATTCCTTTATGACAATGTATAATAGTGTAATATGGGTTTTAATCATGGTCACTAGTACATACTGGCCTCTGGTTTTTTTGGGTTTTTTTAATGTATTTTTACTATTTTTAAGCTGTCCAGGATTTGTTCATCAAACTTCTGTCCACAGTTTCTTATTTGGTCTGATGACTTTCCCTAATTTCAAGTCCTTTTGGGTCAAGCTGCCCTTCCCTTCCCTCTTTTGGTCCTATGGTCCCATGATAAAATCTGTAACTTCTGCCTATAACCCTTCTTAGATTATTTTGCAATCCCAGTCCTGGGCATATATCCAGAGAAAAACATGGTTCAAAAGAATGCATGCACCCCAATATTCATTGCAGCACTATTTACTGAGGCCAAGACATGGAAGCAACCTAAATGTCCATCAACAGAGGAATGAATAAAGAAGATGTGATACATATATATAATGGAATATTACTCAGCCAAAGAAAGAATGAAATAATGCCATTTGCAGCAACGCAGATGAACATAGAGATTATCATACTGAGTGAAGTAAGACAGAGAAATAGAAATATCATATAGTATTGCTCACATGCGGAATCTAAAAAAGAAATGATACAAACAAACTTACTTACAAAACAGAGACAGACGCACAGACTTAGAGAATGAATTTATGATTACCAGAGGGAAAGGGGGAGGGAAGGGATAGTTAGGGAGTTTGGGACCAACATGTACACACTGCTGTGTTTAAAACAGATAACCCACAAGGACCTACTGGATAGCATGTAGGTCAATATTACGCGGCAGCCTGGATGGGAGGGGGCGTCTAGGGGAGAATGGATACATGTGTATGAATGGCCAAGTCATTCTGCTGTGCACCTGAACTCTCACAACATTGTTAATTGGCTATACTCCTATCAAGTAACTCTAGGCAAAAACTCTGGTTGCCTTCTAGTAAATGCTCTATTTCCTCACTGTGTTTCACCACTGGTCTTCCGAAGGTAAGACTTGATTTAGATTATAAGCACATGAGACTCAGTTCCAGAATTTGATTTGTGCTTCTGGGGGAGCTTCTGCTTCCCCAGAAACAATGCTCCTTTCTCCCATTGTTTTCCAATGTGAGCAGCTACCATCCCTTTAGTGTTGAAAGGGAAGAATTCATCTGAAAATGCAGTTAACACAGTGAAAGATAAAGGAAAAAAGGCAGAAGGACATAAACTTGCCAAGCCATGGCCTGTAATGAGCCCTATCCTTGAAGGTGAAGGTGTTATCACTCAGTCGTGTCTGACTCGTCCATGGAGTTGCAGAGTCAATTCCATGGACTGTAGCCCTCCAGGCCCCTCTGTCCATGGGATTCTCCAGGTAAGAATACTGGAGTGGGTTGCCATGCCCTTCTCCAGTGGATCTTCCCGACCCAGGGATCGAAACTTTGTCTCCGGCATTGCAGATAGATTCTTTACCATCTGAGTCATTCAGCATGTCCCAATCCCAGAAGGTATCTCCTAAGTGAGCCCTGAAATCTCTTTTTGTATAAATGAGTTTATAGTGCATTTTCCTCTGCAGCTGAGAAGGTTCTGATTAATATATCACTAACTCTTTCACAGTCCTTGAACTGTGAAAGTCAGGGTGACCCTAATAAAGGTGAGATGGACTGATTACAAGAATTCTGAAGGCTGTAGCTGTAGGGGAATCACAGGCAACCTTTTGTTTTGAACCAAGTTTACCATGCTCACACTACATTCTGAGAAAACTGGCTTGAACTAGCATGCCTCTCAGCTCCGCCTCAGCCTTTGCTTCATTATGAAAGCTGGATGAAGAGGCTGCAGTCCTTCTGATTCTTGAAGAGAGTAATCAGCAGACCTTGGTGTCCATGCTGGGAATGAGCTGACTCAACTATCCCCAGAACTGTACCAAGAAGGCTTTGAACTCAATTTACCTTCGTCCCACTGATTAAACCCAAAGAGAGTTTTTAAAAATAAAGAGTTGATGGCTCAACAAGACCCTCAAAGTTTTGGCATTGTTTTATTCATACCAATTATAGATTTGAAATGAGAGGATTAATATCAAACATTTCCAAGCAAAGGATAAAGATAAGGAAATGATTTGGGGGTAGGAAGGGCATGAGTCTTGAGATGGGAAAACCTGATTCTAGGCTGAATTCCACTTCTCACTGGATATATTGCCTTGCCATCTCTGGACTCTAGTCTCTACTGTATCTGTGGACTTTATGTCTGACAGAATAAAGGAGCTGGACTATTTTTTTTCTTTGGTAGCTACCTAACTAATAACGGGGGCTTCCCTTGTGGTTCAGGGGGTAAAGTGTCTGCCTGCAATGCAGGAGACCCGGGTTCGATCCCTGGGTTGGGAAGATCGCCTGGAGAAGGAAATGACAACCCACTCCAGTACTCTTGCCTGGACAATTCCGTGGACTGAAAGGCCTGGTAGGCTACAGGCCGTAAGGTCGCAAAGAGTCGGACATGACTGAGCCACTTTGCTTTCACTTTTATTGAAGAATAGTACATAGAATTATGGAGATGATGCAACTCGGAGTCATAATCCCGGATTCTCACACTGTAATTCACTGCTGTGTTACTTTAAACAAGAGCTCCACTGCTCTCATCATCTGTTTCCTAAACTAGAAGTTGGGGGAAATAAATACCTGATATTTCCGAACTATTGTAGGAATTCAATAAGCTTATAAACATAGAGTTTAATCACATCACAAATTAAACAAACTAACAATTGCTACTATCACTGACATATTTTTATAAAGGTCCCTAAAGACATGGGGAAGAATCCACTCTTTTAGTGGGCTTCCCAGGTGGCACAGTGATAAAGAATCCACCTGCCAATGCAGGAGACACAAGACACACGGGTTCAATCCCTGGGTCGGGAAGATCCCCTGGAGTAGGAAATGGCAACCCACTCCAGTATTCTTGCCTGGAAAATTCCATGGACAAAGGAGCCTGGCAGGCTACAGTCCATGGGGTCTCAAAGAGTCGAATGTGATTGAGCATGCACACAGGCAGTCTTTTAGCCAAGAGCCCTGCTGTTTAATATGCTTCGGGCCATACTTAATACAGAGCCTAAGATGAGTGTAGGGGGAAGGTGGAGAGGGAGGATGGGCATCTTCATATTCTGTTAGTTTTCACTGCTTAAGCAATTTTACTGAGTATGTGGATGATTTTTTTAAAAGAAAATTTAAGGAAATAGCACATGAGAATGAAGAGCTCTTTCCTGAGCAGGGTTTCTTTCATAAGTGAAGTTGTTCAGTCGTGTCCGACTCTTTGTGACTCCATGGAGCCTGCCAGGCTCCTCCGCCCATGGAATTTTCCAGGCAAGAATACTGGAGTGGGTTGCCATTTCCTTCTCCAGGGGATCTTCTCCACCCAGGGGTCGAACCCAGGTCTCCCGCTTTGTAAGCAGACGCTTTTACCATCTGAGCCACCAGGGAAGTCTTCTTTCATAAGGTATGTATTAGTTAAAAAAAAAAAAAAAGAAAGTATTCCGGTTTTCTCCTTACCACCCAGAAACTGACCTCAGGTTAGTGAGTTTGACACGTGAACCCTTTAGAAGTACCTGAGAAATCTGTCGGGAGGCCAGCCTGTTTCCATACGCTAGGTATTAAAATCACCCTGCTGACTCTGAATAAGTACAGTTCAGCTTAAACTCCTTTTCCCCTCCAGGGACCCTGGTCAAAGCACCAAAGTATTTGAATATCTTAGTTTAAAAACAAGGAAAAAGTTTAGTCTTAGTACAACATTGTCTGAAAATGCAGATTTCTGCGCTAAAAGACTTGAAGGTGTTAGACAGTGAGACAATATATCCTTTAAAACGTATCTGTTTAGAATAGGTAGAAGAAATCCAGTTCTTGACATCTGCAAAGGTTTCCATATTTTTTTTACAGAGTCAATTTTCAACTTGCTTCTTCAAGAAATATGACAGAAACAATTGCTTTAGAGAACAGTGAAATTATACTTAATATAGCAATGGGAGTAAATCTCTCCCTCGCAGCATTTCACTTCTAATCAGTCTGAAGTAATAGTGAAAAGATGTTTATTGGGAGCATAATTTGCTCTTCACACAAAAGGAAGAAAAAAGACTCAAATAATTTACCGCATTTACATCTCTAACCCAAACAAGAAATAGGAGGGAAACCAATTTTCTTCTCTTCGGAGATGATGATTTATAGAAGAAAAAGGAATAATTCATTTATCTTTTTGTAGGACATGAAAATATCCTAGAACAAATTATTGTGATTTTTTAAAAAAGTGTAAAAAGAGAAACAAGCACAATACAAATACCTTTGATCTTAAAACCTTCCTTTGCTTGTCCCTTGAAAAAGTAAGGCACTACTCTCCTCTCAGTCAGACAGAAAGAGCATAGCTTATTGAAAGCGTTGTAGCCTCAATCTGAGCTGTAATGGTCCCTCCTGCTGGAAATATTCTGTATTGGACCTTCTTTCCACTGCACAGTTTTTACATTTAATTACTTCCTTTACACACAAAGGAAATAATGCTTCCAAAGCACACTTCAAAAAATACTGAGCGGATGTGGAACCTTCGTATGGGGCCAACATTTTGCCCAGAGTTTCCCCAATTCATCTCAAAAGTTTATTTCTCTGAAAAAGATGTTAGCTTCCCCCCTGCCAAGGCCCATATGAAATGGGGAGTTCATGTCCTAAAATTCATTCGTTCAGGAACATTCTGAGCTAATTTCAGCCATGAGTGCTTTCCTCAGATGGTGTTTTTGGGAAAGTATATCACTCTTAGACAGGGAGTCCCCAGTGAAAGATAGGCTATATTCCAGGAGTCAATGTGGCAGCCCTTTGTCTCTCAGTTTATCTTTCCTCATAGGTATAATATTTAAATGGTGATTGGCTGATTCTAAGCTTCAGAGCGTATTTCAAGTACATTCATTTCAGTTCAGATGCTCAGTCGTGTCTGACTCTTTGCGACCCCATGAATCGCAGCACGCTAGGCCTCCCGGTCCATCACCAACTCCCGGAATCCACCCAAACCCATGTCCATCGAGTCAATGGTTCCATCCAACCATCTCATCCTCTGTCGTCCCTTTCTCCTCCTGCCCTCAATCTTTCCCAGCATCAGGGTCTTTTCTAATGAGTCAGTTCTTCACATGAGGTGGCCAAAGTATTGGAGTTTCAGCTTCAACATCAGTTCTTCCAATGAACACCCAGAACTGATCTCCTTTAGGATGGACTGGTTGGATTTCCTTGCAGTCCCAGGCACTCTCAAGAGTCTTCTCCAACACCACAGTTCAAAAGCATCAATTCTTCGGCACTCAGCTTTCTTTATAGTCCAACTCTCACATCCATACATGACCACTGGAAAAACATAGCCTTGACTAGACAGACCTTTGTTGGCAAAGTAATGTCTCTGCTGTCTGGGTTGATCATAACTTTCCTTCCAAGAAGTAAGCGTCTTTTAATTTCATGGCTGCAATCGCCATCTGCAGTGATTTTGGAGCCCAGAAAAATAAAGTCAGCCACCGTTTCCACTGTTTCCCCATCTATTTCCCATGAAGTGATGGGACCAGTTGCCATGAGCTTAGTTTTCTGAATGTTGAGCTTTTTTTTAAGCCAACTTTTTTACCTTCCTCTTTCACTTTTATCAAGAGGCTCTTCAGTTCTTCTTCACTTTCTCTCATAAGGGTGGTGTCATCTGCATATCTGAGGTTATTGATATTTCTCCCAGCAGTCTTGATTCCAGCTTGTGCTTCCTCCAGCCCAGTGTTTCTCATGATGTTTCTTATGATGATGATCCCAAAGAAAGGCAATGCCAAAGAATGCTCAAACTACAGCACAATTGCACTCATCTCACACGCTAGGAAAGTAATGCTCAAAATTCTCCAAGCCAGGCTTTAGCAATACGTGAACTGTGAAATTCCAGACGTTCAAGCTGCATTTAGAAAAGGCAGAGGAACCAGAGATCAAATTGCCAACATCTGCTGGATCATGGAAAAAGCAGGAGAGTTCCAGAAAAACATCTATTTCTGCTTTATTGACTATGCCAAGCCTTTGACTGTGTGGATCACAATAAACTGTGGAAAATTCTGAAAGAGATGGGAATACCAGACCACCTGACCTGCCTCTTGAGAAACCTATATGCAGGTCAGGAAGCAACAGTTAGAACTGGACATGGCACAACAGACTGGTTCCAAATAGGAAAAGGAGTACGTCAAGGCTGTATATTGTCAGCTACATTGGGGTTTATGTTTTTTATAGGTTTTGAAAGAAAAATGCTTTCTGAGATCTTTTTAATAGTAAACCTCTGGCATTGTAAGATAGTTCAGTGACTTTGGAAAACAGTCCAGCAATCCCTCAAATGATTAAATGTAGAGTAACCTGATGCGAACAGCCCACCCATTAAAAAAGACTCTTATATTGGGAAAGATTGAGGCAAAAGGAGAAAGGGGTGGCAGAGGAAGAGATGGTTAGATAGCATCATTGACTCTGTGGACATGAATTGGAGTAACCAGGAGATAGTGGAGGACAGAGGAGCCTGGAGGGCTGCTGTTGGGTTGCAAAGAGTCAGATACCACTGAACCACCACCACCACCACTGATCCAACTCCTAGTTATATGTCCAAGAGAAATGAAAACGTTTATCCACACAAAAACTTGTACTTGAATGCTTAGTGCAGCATTACTCATAACAGCCAAAGGTGGAAACAATGCCAATATCTGCCTGTGGATGGATGGACAAACAACATGGAGTATTTATATAATGCAACATTATTAAGTAATAGAAAGGAATGAAGTACTGATGTGTGCTAAACTTGAATGAACCTTCAAAACATGCTAAATGAAAGAAACCAGTCACAAGAGTCCACCTATTATACGTTTTGGTTCAAAGGAAAGTCTAGAATTGAGAAATCTCTAGTCAGATTTGTCATTGTCTAGATTGGGGGTGATATTTGACCAGCCTGTGCTAGTCATTAGCAGGGCTAATTTGCAACCTCTTACCTTACCTGGATTGTAAAGCAAAATCTTAGTTAGTCTGCATTAACATTGTATCGTATCTAAAGCCCTTGACAGTTGGTCAAGTTCACTTACAACTCAGGCCAAAGTGAGTCAAGGTTATGACAGATTATAGCAGGCCCCATGTTTCCTGTTCAAAGAACTTGGTCTCTGATAGGAAATTCAACTTGAGTTACCATTTTTCTTTTCACTAAGACATTTTCTAGTCTGTATAATTCATTGTTATATGTGTATCAAATATAGGCATCAAATTTGAAAGAAATCAATTAAATTTTTTATTTTTTAAAAAACTTTGACCAGGAGAGAGGATATGGATTTTGCTCTTTGCTATACCTCCACAGATCCAGCAAGTGAACAGAAAATAGATGAACTGGACCTTCTGAGTGAAGTTAATGGGTAAAGTGAGTGATTTTGAGACATTACTCAACTGATTTTCAAGTTCATAGAAGTCAAATAGTCAGCAAAGTTATAGATATACATATATATCCTTAAGACACAAACATATATTACGTAGGCATTACATATACACTACATATACACATACTACATTCATAGAACTAGACAACATGGTGGAGTAGAAGGACATCTCATCTTCTGTGAGAACTCCAAACTTGTGACTAACTAACTGCTGAACAACCATTGATAGGAGAATGTTGCGTCCCACCAAAAAAAGATACCCCGTGTTCAAGGGTAAAGGAGAGGCCCCAACAAGATGGTAGGAGGGGTGAAATTGCATTTAAAATCAAACCTCATACCCACCAGAGACACTTGGAGGGCTCAAATAAAACCCTGTGTGCACGAGTACCCAGGGACCCCGCAAGAGACTGAACCAGACCTGCCAGACATGCCTTTGAATATTTGAGTGCCTCCTGTGGAGGCAAAGGTCAGCAGTGGCTGGCCATGGGAACAGGGGCTCTGGCTGCAGCAGACCTGGGAGGCATGGTGTGTGGCATAAGTCTTCTTAGAGGAAGTCACTATTAACCCCACCATAGAGCCAATGAACAGATGACCCACAAACTGGAAAATAGCTATACCAAAGTAGTTCTCATACTGTTGCAAGAGTTCTAGGGCCCACAACATATTTGCCAACCTGGGGTCCAGCAAAGGGACTGAGAACACCCAGGGAATTTGACTTTGAAGGCCAGTGGGGTTTGATTACAGAACTTCCACAGGGCTGGGGAAACAGATTCTCAGAGGGCACAAACAAAACCTTGTGCACACCAGGACCCAGGAGGAAGGAGCAGTGACCCCACAAGAGACTGACCCAGACTTACCTGTGAGTGTCCAGGAGTCTCCAGCAGAGGCAGGGGTTGACAGTGGCCTGCTGAAGGGGCAGGGGCACTGGGTACAGCAGTCCTGGCATATGCCCTTCTGAAGGAGGTTGCCATCACTGCCATTACCCCTACCATAGTTTGGCATCAGGCCAAACTACAGGGAGGGAACACAGCCCTACCCATCAACAGAAAATTGGAATAAAACTTTACTGAGCATGGCCCTGCCCATCAGAGCTGGACCCAGATTCCCCCACAGCCAGTCACACCCATCAGGAAGCTTCCATAAACCTCTTATCCTTATCCACCCGAGGGCAGGCACAATGGAAACAACAATTACAGAAAACTAATCAGCTGGTTAAGAATCCGCTTGCAATGAAGGAGACCCCAGTTTGATTCCTGGGTCAGGAAGAACCCCTAGGAGAAGAGAAAGGCTATCCACTCCAGTATTCTTAGGCTTCGTTAGTAGCTCAGATAGTAAAGAAACTGCCTGCAATGCAGGAGACATGGGTTTAATCCCTGGGTTGGGAAGATCCCCTGGAGAAGGGCATGGCAACCCATTCCAGTATCCTTATCTGGAGAATTCTCATGGACAGAGGAGCCTGGTGGGCTACAGTTCATGGGGTCACAAGGAGTCAGACATGACTGAGCAACTAAGCACAAACAAACCAAACTGATCACTTGGATCACAGCCTTGTCTAACTCAATGAACCTGTGAGCCATGCTGTGCAGGGCCACTCAAGATGGGTGGGTCATGGCAAAGAGTTCTGACAAAGTGTCCACTGGGGAAGGGAATGGCAAACCACTTCAGTGTTCTTGCCTTGAGAACCCCATGAACAGTATGAAAAGGCAAAAATATATGACACTAAAGGATGAATTCCCCAGGTCAGTAGGTGCCCAATATGCTACTGGAGAAGAGAGGAGAAATAGCTCCAGAAAGAATGAAGAGGCTGAGCCAAAGCAAAAACACCGAGCTGTGGATTTGCCTGGTGATTAAAGTCTGAGACTGTAAAGAACAATACTGCATAGGAACCTGAAATGTTAGGTCCATGAATCAAGGTAAATTATAAGTGGTCAAACAGGAGATGGCAAGAGTGAACAGTGAAATTTTAGGAATCAGTGAACTAAATGGACCAGAAAGTGTGAATTTAAATCAGATGACCATTATGTCTACCACCGTGGGCAAGAATCCCTTAGAAGAAATGTAGTAGCCCTCATAATCGACAAAAGAGTCCAAAATAGAGTACTTGGGAGAAATCTCAAAAATGACAGAATGATCTCTGTTCATTTCTAAGGCAAACCATTCAATATCACAGTAATCCAAGTCTATGCCCCAACACTAATGCTGAAGAAGCTGAGGTTGAACGGTTCCATGATGACCTACAAGACCTTCTAGAACTAACACCGAAAAAAGATGTCCTTTTCATCACAGGGACTGGAATGCAAAGGTAGGAAGTGAAGAGATGCCTGGAGTAACAGGCAAGTTTGGCCTTAGAGTACAAAATGAAACAGGGCAAAGGCTAACAGTGTTTTGCCAAGAGAATGCACTGGTCATAGCAAATACCCTCTTCCAACAACACAAGAGAAGACTCTACACATGGACATCACCAGATGGTCAATACCAAAATCAGATGATTATATTCTTTGAAGCTTAAAATGGAGAAGATCTATACAGTTAGCAAAAACAAGACCAGGAGCTGACTGTGGCTCAGATCATGAACTTCTTATTGGAAAATTCAGATATAATTGAAGAAAGTAGAGAAAACCACTAGACCATTCACATATGACCTAAATCAAGTCCCTTATGATTATACAGTGGAAGTGACAAATAGATTCAAGGGGTTAGATCCGATAGAATATCTGTCTACTATGGATGGAGGTTCATAACATTGTACAGGAGGCCATGATCAAAGTTGTTCCCAAGAAAAAGAAAAGCAAAGAGGCAATATGGTTGTCTGAGGAGACCTTACAAATAGTTGAGAAAAGAAGAGAAGCTGAAGGCAAAGAGAAAAGTAAAAATATACCCATCTGAATGTAGAGTTCCATTGGATAGCAAGGAGAGATAAGAAAGTCTTCCTACACGATCAATACAAAGAAACAGAGGAAAACAATAGAATGGGAAAGATTGGAGATCTCTTCAAGAAAATTAGAGATACGAAGGGAACATTTCACACAAGATGGGCACAATAAAGGACAGAAATGATATAGACCTAACAAAAACAGAAGATATTAACAAGAAGTGGTAAGAATACACAGAAGAACTACACAAAAAAAGATCTTAATGATCCAGATAACCATGTTGTGATCACTCACTGAGAGTCAGACATCCTGTAGTGTGAAGTCAAGTGGGCCTTAGGCAGCATCACTAGGAACAAAGCTAGAGGAGGTGATAGAATTCCAGCTAAGCTATTTCAAATCCTAAAAGATGATGCTGTGAAAGTGTTACACTCAGTATGCCAGCAAATTTGGAAAACTCAGCAGTGGCCACATAACTGGAAAAGGTCAGTTTCATTCCAATCCCAAAGAAAGGCAATGCCAAGGAATGTTCAAACTACCACACAATTGCGCTCATCTCACACACTAGCAAAGTAATGCTCAGTATTCTCTAAGAGAGGCTTTAATAGTATGTAAACCAAGAACTTACAGATGTTCAATCTGGATTTAGAAAAGGCAGAGGAATCAGAGATCAAATTGCCAACATCTGTTGGATCACAGAAAAATCATAGAGTTCAAGAAAAACATCTACCTCTGCTTCACTGATGATGCTAAAGCCTTTGACTATGTGGATCACAACAAACTGTGGAAAATTCTTAAAGAGATGGGAATACCAGACCACCTTAACTGACCTTCGGGAAATCTGTATATAAGTCAAGAAGCAACAGTTAAAACTTGTCATGGAACAATGGACTAGTTCCAATTTGGGAAAGACATACGTCAAGGCTGTATACTGTCACCCTGCTTATTTAACTTATATGCAAAGTATATCATGCAAAATGCCAGACTGGATAAACCACAAGCTGGAAACAAGATTGCTGGGAGAAATATCAGTAACCTCAGATATGCAGATGACATCACCCTTATGGCAGAAAGTGAAGGGGAACTGAAGAGCCTCTTGATGAAAGTCAAAGAAGAGAGTGAGAAAACTGGCTTAAAACTCAACATTTAAAAAAGGAAGATCATGGCATCCGATCCCATTACTTCATGGCAAATAGATGGGGAAACATTGGAAATAGTGAGAGACCTTATTTTCTTGGCCTCAGAATCACTGCAGATGGTGATTGCAGCCATGAAATTAAAACATGCTTGCTCCTTGGAAGAAAAGCTATGACAAACCTAGACAGCATATTAAAAAGCAGAGACATTGCTTTACTGACCAAGGTCCATCTAGTTAAAGCTATGGTTTTCCAGTAGTCATGTATGGATGTAAGAGTTGGACTATAAAGAAAGCTGAGTGCCAAAGAATTGATGCTTTTGAACTGTGGTGTTGGAGAAGACTCTTGAGAGTCCCTTGAACTGCAAAGAGAGCAAACCAGTCAATCCTAAGGGAAATCAATCCTAAATACTCATTGGAAAGACTGATGCTGAAGCTGAAACTCCAGTAATGTGCCTGTCTGTTTCGAAGAACTGACTTCATTGGAAAAGACGCTGATGCTGTGAAAGATCAAAGGCAGGAGGAGAAGGGAACAACAGAGAATGAGATGGCTGGATGGTGTCACTGCCTCAGTGGACATGAGTTTGAGCAAGCTCTGGGAGTTGGTGATGGACTGGGAAGCCTGGGTGCTGCAGCGTATGGGGTTGCAAAGAGTTGGTCAGGACTGAGTGACTGAACTGAACTGAGTACTACATATGTTGTTGCCCCCCGGCCACCCCATTCCACACCCACAGATCAGAACCTGTGATAAACTTAAATTGGTAACAGTTAAGAAACAATTTAACTCTGATGTGCTACACTCTAGATATGATTTACTTTTATGTTTTTACACTGTTCAGGTGAGTAAAGTTGAAGAAGGAAGACATTTGATGCTAGGAATAATTAGGTTACTAGAGAATTGAGCCCTAGGGGACCTGCAGGCTCCTGTCTTGATGGGGATTCTTGTATCTGTCATTTAAATATAGTGGAAATTAAAAGCCAAGAAGTCTCAGTTCTGTACTGAAGGAAATAGGGACTCAATGAGACAAGAATTCACTGAAGTCTAAGGAGATAGAAGTCATATGAAAAAACATTTTTCTCTTTCCTTCACTAACTTGAAGGGCAAGAAGCCAAGAGAGGTAGGTTATAGTACTTTGTAGATAGATTTTCTTTTCTCTTTCTCACAACAGACCTAGTCTCAGAATGGGTGTATGCTTGGAAAATTTTCATGACCTAAGTGCATTTTATTGCTTGGTTGACCCTATAACATCAGAAATATTTTAAACGAAGTAGTATGGTATAGTCAACAGGAGGGCACAGAGGCCTAGTGTGGTAAGATATCAAATGACCTTTCATTTTTGTATTTAATAGTTTACATTAACTGAGCCAAAAGTCCAACCTCCCAGGTCTTATGCTAAGCACTTAATAAACTGTTTCACTATATTCCAATAGTACTCTCTGAAATAGGTACCACTGTTTATTATGAAGCTTCGGTTATTAATACACTGGCATAATCATAGACAACTAGAGCAATGGGCTGAAATTAGACTCCAGAAATAGAACAATGATGACAAAGATGAAACTTCAGTGTAGTGGGGAAAGAATGGTCTTTTCAATTAATAAGTCAATTGAATATACCCAAGGGACAAAAAAAAACTGACCCTTATCTTACGTGATACACAAAAATCAATCCTGAGCAGATTGAAAAGCAAAATATGAAAGAATATAATATGATCTATGGCTAGGGGAAGAATTTTTAAGTTGGATAAAATAGCACCAATAATAAAGGAAAGAAAGATTAATCTGATTACATTAAAATTAAGAAATCTGTTCTTCAAAAGATACCATTAAAAGTATAAATAGGCAAAGGAGGAAGTGAAAGAAAATATTTGCAATATATTTTTCCAACCAAGGAAAATATATACAAACTCCCCCAAAGCAAGTAGGAAAATACAGTTAACCCAATGGGGGCGGGATGAGTAAAAGATACCTCAAGATATTTCAATAAGGAGGATTCCCAAAGGCCAATACACATATCTTGTTTAGTCTTCAGAGAAATGCAAATTAACATCACAACTCAATACCATGACATACCCACTCGAAGAGCTAAAATGAAAAGACAAAGTGTTAACAGGGAGCTACTAGTTTACCTATCAGTGGCATGAGGAATTTCTAATTGTTCCTTATTTATACTAAAACCTGTCTTTGGGAGACTGGTTGGGGTTCAGCAGCTACTAAGGTTGAACCCTATGGCCCATCAATTCCATTTCAAGATATACGCCAACAGAAACCTGTATATATACCTGCAACTGCCATAGGCCACAACATGAATGAATTTCAGGAACACAATAAGAAGAAGATGGCAGACCCAGAGAATGTACACCGTATGATTCTATTTATATGAAACTTCCCAAACAGACAAATGTTCAGTCAGGATATTGGGTGGAGGCCAGAGATTGGGAGGGACCTGAGAACACTCTGGGGGTGCTGGCAATATCTTGTGTTTTATCTATGTGCTGGTTGCATGGATATGCACACTTTATGAAAATTCATTGAAGTATGCACATACGATTTGTATGCTTTTCAGTATGCTTATTATAAAAAGGTATAAACACAAAGTATTAGGACGCTATGGATAAATAAATTATCATTTACCTCAGAAAAATTAAGACTCTTGAGGGGCAGATTATATCTCAATCTACGGTCTTGTGTCCTGCTAAGTATTAAGATCAGTGAGTGAGTTCAGTGGATTCAGTACCTGGATCAAAAGGGAAGGCAGTATACTGTATTTCCCTTTAGTGGGGCATTACTTCATGGGTTTCAGTTCATTTGTACCATGTCTATGAGGGCAGTGATTGTTTGCCTTGGCTAGGATCAGAACTGACCACTTGAGAAGGCTTGTCTCTATCTTAGAAGGACACACCTGTACAATTTTCCCTTCTTGTCACTCCATCCTTTGAGAAGTTTCAATATCACTTTTACTGACTCTCAGGCTACTACAGGACTCTTTCCATCAATAAAAAAGTTATATAGAGGATAAATAGACAGAACATACTTGGAAAACTCTTAGCGATTGCCTGGTCTTTCGTTTTGTTTCTCTGGCTACCCATTTTTTGAGATAGGGTGAAAGAGGAGCAAAAGCAAAAGAAAGAAGCAAAAAAGGAAGATAATGTCTCAAATCCGTAGAGCTAATTAATGACAGTAACTCAGATTAAAAACCCAGTTCTTGTGATTGCTAGTGTGTGCTCTCTTCACGGCACTGGGTTTCTCCATGATCTTGTAACAGGTGTTAATTTCCACTATTTGCTGTTCACTCCTATTTAAACTTTATTTTTCACTCTGCAACACAGCCTTCTCCAGATGAGAGATTACACCTTAACCTGACTTGGGGCCTGACACTCATAGGCTGTTCCATAGTCACCCTCTAGCTGATTCAATTAACCTCAATTGCTCTATACTCGATCCAGACTCCATTTTATCGGGCCATGTAAGGAAGAAACAATGGCAGCATGGAATAAAAAGGGATGACTCTTGGGAGTGGAGTTTATGCCAATCTAGGCAGTCATGGTCAGCTTAACAGACCTTAAATTCTCCGGGTCTCCCTTAATCCCTGAACAAATGTAATCTGCTTGACATAGCTGAAGAACTCTACTCTGAAGAATTTGACAAAAGGCACTTTTGCTGGCTCCTACTTCAATCCTTCACTTACTTGGAGCTGAAAAATCAAAGGAGATGATATTTTCATGTTATTCAAATGCACATTCATTTTCCATCAAATTTCCATTTTTTCCCTTAAATGGGTGTATTTTCTTTTTTGGCTCATTATTTATTATCATTTCATTTATTTTGAAATGGAAACTTCAAGCAGTTTGATTAAGAGATTAAATAACTGGACTTTGGAGAGCTAAAAATAATCTAGGTATGGGTTGCATTAGGTTTCAAAATATTTGAGGTTTTGATCAAATCTCTAAACACATTATTGCCAAAGAGCCTCTCCTTCTTTTCAAATTTTAAACACATGTATGTTTTAAGGAAAATCCAATTCAGAGTTTTCAGAATCACTGCTAAAGATACTTGAGCTTTCTTTTGTTATATATAAATTTATTTATTTTAACTGGAGGTTAATTACTTTACAATATTGTATTGGTTTTGCCATATACCAACATGAATCTGCCACACGTGCTCCCCATCCTGAATGCCCCTCCCTCCTCCCTCCCCATACCATCCCTCTGGGTCAGTCCCAGTGCACCAGCCGCAAGCATCCAGTATCATGCATCAAACCTGGACTGGCAGTTCATTTCATATATGATATTACACGTTTCAATGCCATTCTCCCAAATCATCCCCCTGAATGCACCCGATCTCATCTGATCTCGGAAGCTAAGCAGGGTCGGGCCTGGTTAGTACTTGGATGGGATACTTGAGCTTTCTAAAGAGACTTTTCTTTACAAAGTAAAATAAATCCTCCGTAAGTAAAACTAGAGGTTGAAGAAATTCTAACTAAAAAATTCTGTCATTTAATCTTCATGTCTTAAGCAACCCCTCAAAAGCCATAAGTATCAATTCAGTCAAATACTTTCAACTTTCCCCAAGAAAAGTTTCACAAGAAACCAAGATAACTTGACTGTTTACAAGATGCATGTATTTTATGTCTGGTGCTTGATTTATTTTTTGAAAACAGCTCTTAGATGAAGAAATGATTAGTTCTTGAGAGGTTGAGCAACTTGCTCAATATTTCAAAGGAAGAAAATGTCAGAGCTGAGATTTCACACCAAGTCTGCCTGATTCTGAAGACTGTCAGTTTTCAGTAGAATTATCATGGAGTGTCTTTGAGCTGGAGCAAGGTAAGAGATAAAAGATAAATAGCATGAAAACATAAACTTTCACTACTTTATCTTGGACTGAGAAGAAAAAATAAAAGAGAAAAAAAGAAAAAGCACTATGAAATAAAGCCTTCAAAGCCTGTTTTATATCATGAAAGTTTTTAGCCTTCAGCATACCTAGCCAGGACCACCTAGTGGCAGCTATAAAATACTCTCTGGGAGCTAACAACTAATTGGCAAAATTAAGTAAATGAACAGAAATTACCACAGCAATAAGTACTATCTTTTACTAAAAGTGGCGCAAAAGTACATTTTTAAGCACTTCATGGAGAAAGGATGCCAGAAGGAAGAAATGCATGTGGATTAAAAATGATTTTCAGGAAATGATTGAACAGGGCTTCCCTGGTGGCTCAGTGGTAAAGAATCTACCTGTAACGCAGGAGATGCAGGTTTGATCCCTGGGTTGGGAAGATCCCCTGGAAAATGAAATTGCAACTCCCTTGAGGATTCTTGCCCGGGAAATTCCATTGACAGAGGAGACTGGAAGGCTACCGTCCATGGGGTCACAAGAGTTGGACACAGCTGAGTGACAAAACAACTGCCCTCCCCCATCTTTGCTGGCACCCCAAATAAAGCACTTTTCCCTTTCATAAAAGGAAAAAGAAATGATTGAAGTATCAATAGATCAAAGACAATGTGTTAGAGAAAGATGAGTCTCAATAAATTGTATGATTTCATTTCAACTCAACATGCCTTTTTCTGGCCATAACATGCTGCTTCCGAGATCTTAGTTTCCTAATCATCAGCCCGGGTCCACAGCAGTGAAAGTACTGAATCCTAACCACTGGATCACCAGAAAATTCCATTGACATGCAATCATTGGTCATCATAGAGACCTTTGAAAAACTCATCCTTAAAATAGGCAGTCCATTTGAATCTGAAAATCTACCATGGAAGACACCAATGGCTAGAAGCATACAAGCAGTTTTTGAGAAGATTAAAGCACCCATGATTATTTCAGGGTCATGGTGATAGGTCAGAACAAGAAATTACTATCATCTCCATTTTTGAGGCACAAAAACAGTCTTCACAAGAGCAAAGGTCCACCCAAGGTCATGTGACCCCTCAGAAAACACAGCTACCCATTCATGTCCTCCCTCCCACCCCAAAGCTCCTTGGTTGGACAGATCACACAAATGACAAAAATGCAGACAGACATAATCTTATGATAGATTATTTATGGTACTCATTGTTAGGTTCTGGTAACACAGACACTCTGAAAGAGTGTGGGGCTGAGGATCCAACCTCTTGTCTTCCAGCTTAAACAAAACCAACAGAAAACAGTATCTCATCCACCATTCATCTCCTAGGGGAGTCACCAGGGGGACTGAAGAATGTTGTAATCTGGAGAAGGGTTGCGTCTAACGATCAAGAAATTTCAGGGCAATCTAGTGGCTACTCATAGTTTTCCTGCATGTATGATTTCATGCTAAGATCTTAAATTGGTCAAAAAATTTCTAGGGAGCTGGAAAGAAAGGACAGTACTAGGTAAATAAGCAGAAAAGATTTTCATTTCTATGCCTGGTCTTAGAGGGTACTAGGAAGCAAGTAATCAATTCCAGGGATTCTACACTCCAGACATGGAAGTAAAAAGTGAAAGTGTTAGTTGGTCATGTCCAACTCTTTGTTATCCCATGGACTGTAGCCCACCAGATTCCTCTGTCCATGGGATTTTCCAGGCAAAAATACTAGATTGGGTTACCATTTCCTTCTCTAGGGCCTCTTTCTGATCCAGGGATAAAACCCAGGTCTCCTGCATTGCAGGCAGATTCTTTACCATCTGAGCCACCAAGGAAGTGGAAGTCTATGGGATAGCTAGAGAAACTCCTCCTCATTAAAATAATGAGTATTATGTAATGCCACTTGGGAATTTTTGTGTGTGTCTTCAGTCAAATACACTTCATAAATAAAATCAGGTAGTATAATAACTAACACTTGTTGAACAGCTATCATATTCTAGGTTTTATAGATTTATTAACAAAAAAATAGTGAAAAATACGTTGTATATAGCTGTGAAACTAGCTTGTCCCTTGTCAAACATTAACTGTAGAATGGGAATTTGAACCTAGATTGGTCTGGCCAAAACTCATATGGGTTTAGGACCATGCTGCTACTGCTGCTAAGTCACTTCAGTCGTGTCTGACTCTGTGCCACCCTGTAGATGGTAGCCCACCAGGCTCCCCCATCCCTGGGATTCTCTAGGCAAGAACACTGGAGTGGGTTGCTGTTTCCTTCTCCAATGCATGAAAGTGAAAAGTGAAAGTGAAGTCACTCAGTCGTGTCCGACCCTCAGCGACCCCATGGATTGCAGCCTTCCAGGCTCCTCCATCCATGGGATTTTCCAGGCAAGAGTACTGGAGTGGGGTGCCATTGCCTTCTCCGTTTTAGGACCATGTCACCCTACATTCCACAAAACAAAGTCTCCACCATTCTTCTTGATGCGTGTTTATAAGAAGAAAGGTATAATGCTATACACATGCTCTCCTGTGACTCTGGGTAAAGAAGAGTTTTAAAAGATAGGTTTTTTCCTTGCCTCTATAGTGAACCATGGCCTTCAGCAGTTGGACTTAGGGTATTTTAAAGACATGAAAAGATCTGGAAAAGGGAGGTCAGTCATTAATTAAAGTAGTTTTCTGGGCGAGGATCCACAAGGAATGAGAAACTGGGTGCCAGCTGGTTGCTTTTAAATGACCATCCCATTTATTTGGCTGCAGAGATACTCCTGGACCAATTAATCAATTCCCCTTTCCTTTTCTATTCAAACTTTGAGCAGACCTTACTTCATCTAAAGTAATTGCCTTGCAAGTCTGCAAAACATCAGGATGGCAAAGTCACTTCTTGAGCAAAGCAAAGGCTAAGGCTTTCCTTCAGATGTTCCTGAAGATGAATAAGAAGAAGCTGGGACATAATTTTACTCATGATCGCCGATGAAATGCTCAGCCAAGTAAATTACTAAGAAAAGTCAGACAAAAGCTGGAACATCAAGGGTATGATTATTTCTCATCTCTTCCATTACCTTCAGATTAATCTCTAGTTTGCTTGGTAGCAGCAAACTAGCCAGAACAAGGACAAGAATGATTTCGGCAGCAGAACTATCTTAGGTCAGAATGACTTAGTTGGTCACACAGGCATGCAAAAAGGACAAGACAAGAAGAACAAACCTCAGTGTAATGGTGGTCCCACTTAATTGACATCTATCACTTTCTGTTAGGCTTGATCTGTGAGTGGTGAGCAGAGAAATGCTGTTTCAGCTAATGTGATCAGTGAAGGAAGAAGTTTCTTTTGGAGGGACTTCAGTGATTTTTCTAAAGAAGCGGCTAGAAAACTGCACCATCCAGTTGGTGACTAAACAAATACTCCACCTATAGATCAATAGAGCAAAAAGCACACCAGGTTAGGTCTTTCCTAAATCAGAGGCCACTCGCTTCTCTGCCTTGGACCCAATTCTGATGTCTCAGGAGGAGCAATGAAGCGGAATCATGAATCTGAGAGACTAAGAACGAGCAGCAGGATGGAAAAGCAAAGGCGACATGCTTTGGACAGAAGTTTTTAATGGGAACGCAATAGTCATTATGTGTTCCATTTGCCACCTCATGTAAAATGAACTTTTTTGAGAAAAATAACACACATATCTCAATGCAACATTCTTTATGTTCCTTTTTGTTTTTCAGTTGCTAAGTCATGTCTGACTTTTTCTGACCCCATGGACTGCAGTGCACCAGGCCTCCCTGTCCCTCACTATTTATTTCCCAGAGTTTGTCCAAGTTCATGTCCACTGAGTGGGATGCTATCCAACTATCTCATTTGAGTTCCTGAATCCACCTAAAAGCCAAACCAGTTGGCTTATGGACTGTGCTTAAGTTATTTGCAACAGATGACGTTCTATTATTCCACCCCAAGTACTAATATTTCGGTTGGGTTTTCTCTTGCTGAATATGGGTCTAGATCTGATAGATAGGGTGCCCAATGAACTATGGAATCAGGTTCGTGACATTGTACAGGAGACAGGGATCAAGACCATCCCCATGGACAAGAAATGCAAAAAAGCAAAATGGCTGTCTGGGGAGGCCTTACAAATAGCTGTGAAAAGAAGAGAGGCAAAAAGCAAAGGAGAAAAAGAAAGATATAAGCATCTGAATGCAGAATTCCAAAGAATAGCAAGAAGTGATAAGAAAGCCTTCTTCAGTGACCAATGCAAAGAAATAGAGGAAAACAACAGAATGGGAAAGACTAGAGATCTCTTCAAGAAAGTTAGAGATACCAAGGGAACATTTCATGCAAAGATGGGCTCGATAAAGGACAGAAATGGTATGGGCCTAACAGAAGCAGAAGATATTAAGAAGAGGTGACAAGAATACACAGAAGAACTGTACAAAAAAATTCTTCATGACCCAGATAATCATGATGATGTGATCACTAATCTAGAGCCAGACATCTTGGAATGTGAAGTCAAGTGGGCCTTAGAAAGCATCACTATGAACAAAGCTAGTGGAGGTGATGGAATTCCAGTTGAGCTGTTTCAAATCCTGAAAGATGATGCTGTGAAAGTGCTGCACTCAATATGCCAGCAAGTTTGGAAAACTCAGCAGTGGCCACAGGACTGGAAAAGGTCAGTTTTCATTCCAGTCCCAAAGAAAGGCAATGCCAAAGAATGTTCAAACTACCGCACAATTGCACTCATCTCACATGCTAGTAAAGGAATGCTCAAAATTCTCCAAGCCAGACTTCAGC
>SJYQ01006479.1:331172-356784 GCA_006410935.1 Redunca redunca
AGAGTTCCAGAAAAACATCTATTTCTGCTTTATTGACTATGCCAAAGCCTTTGATTGTGTGGATCATAATAAACTGTGGAAAATTCTGAAAGAGATGGGAATACCAGACCACCTGAGCTGCCTCTTGAGAAATCTGTATGCAGGTCAGGAAGCAGCAGTTAGAACTGGACATGGAACAACAGATTGGTTCTAAATAGGAAAAGGAGTATGTCAAGGCTTTATATTGTCATCCTGCTTATTTAACTTATATGCAGAGTACATCATGAGAAACGCTGGACTGGATGAAGCACAAGCTGGAATCAAGATTGCCGGGAGAAATATCAATAACCTCAGATATGCAGATGACACCACCCTTATGGCAGAAAATGAAGAAGAACTAAAGAGCCTCTTGACGAAAGTGAAAGAGGAGAGTGAAAAAGTTGGCTTAAAGCTCAACATTCAGAAAACTAAGATCATGGCATCTGGTCCTATTACTTCATGGCAAATAAATGGGAAAACAGCGGAAACAGTGGCTGACTTTATTTTGGGGGGCTCCTAAATCGCTGCAGATGGTGATTGCAGCCATGAAAGTAAAAGACACTTACTCCGTGGAAGGAAAGTTATAACCATCCTAGACAGAGACATTACTTTGTCAGCAAAGGTCTGTCTAGTCAAGGCTATGGTTTTTCCAGTAGTCATGTATGGATGTGAAAGTTGGACTATAAAGAAAGCTGAGCACAGAAGGATTGATGCTTTTGAACTGTGGTGTTGGAGAAGACTCTTGAGAGTCCCTTGGACTGCAAGGAGGTCCAACGAGTCCGTTTTAAAGGAAATCTGTCCTGGGTGTTCATTGGAAGGACTCATGTTAAAGCTAAAACTCCAAAATCTTGGCAACCTGATGTGAAGAGCTGACTCATTCGAAAAGACCCTGATGTTGGGAAAGATTGAAGGCAGGAGGAGAAGGGGACAACAGAGGATGAGATGGTTAGATGGTATCACTGACTCAATGGACATGAGTTTGGGTAAACTCCGGGAGTTGGTGATGGACAGGGAGGCCTGGCAGGCTGTGGTTCACGGAGTCTCAAAGAGTTGGACATGACTGAGCGACTGAACTGAAGTGAACTGAACTTTGGACACTTGCTCTTCCTGTGATAAATGCACAATGCTACCCATTGTGCAGAAGCAGAAACTTCAACAACGAACTTGGGTTATTTCCTTCACCGTTGTTTGTGGAGGACAAGGAGAGGCTGCATGACAGCTCTTAGAACACTGTGCTGCTCTCTGTGTCTGCACCAAGCTCACTGTGGCTGTGACTTACCTGGAATGACATTGAGCACCTGAGGGAGCTGTCAAGGTATCTGCTGTGTTCTCAGGCCCACTTACAGCCCATGTTGACCAAGGAACTGTTGTATATTATGTGACCACCTCACCCCATACCACATGGCCACAGCTGATTGAGAACAGGTAACTACGAGACCACCTGACCTGCCTCTTGAGAAATCTGTATGCAGGTCAGGAAGCAACAGTTAGAACTGGACATGGAACAACAGACTGGTTCCAAATAGGAAAAGGAGTACGTCAAGGCTGTATATTGTCACCCTGCTTATTTCACTTCTATGCAGAGTACATCATGAGAAACCCTGGGCTGGACGAAGCACAAGCTGGAATCAAGATTGCCAGGAGAAATATCAATAACCTCAGATATGCAGATGATACCACCCTTATGGCAGAAAGTGAAAAGGAACTAAAAAGCCTCTTGATGAAAGTGAAAGAGGAGAGTGAAAAAGTTGGCTTTAAGCTCAACATTCAGGAAGCTGAGATCATGGCATCCAGTCCCATCACTTCATGGTAAATAGATGGAAAACAGTGGAAACAGTGGCTGACTTTATTTTTCTGGGCTCCAAACTCTCTGCAGATGGTAATTGCAGCCATGAAATTAAAAGACACTTACTCCTTGGAAGGAAAGTTATGACCAACCTAGACAGCATATTAAAAAGCAGAGACATCAGTTTTCCAACAAAGGTCTGTCTAGTCAAGGCTATGGTTTTTCCAGTAGTCATGTATGGATGTGAGAGTTCGACTGTGAAGAAAGCTGAGCATCTGAGAATTGATGCTTTTGAAGTATGGTGTTGGAGAAGACTCTTGAGAGTCCCTTGGACTGCAAGGAGATCCAACCAGTCCATCCTAAAGGAGATCAGTTCTGGGTGTTTATTGGAGTGACTGATGCTAAAGCTGAAACTCCAATACTTTGGCCCCCTCATGTGAAGAGTTGACTCATTGGAAAAGACTCTGATGCTGGGAGGGATTGGGGGCAGGAGAAGGGGACAACAGAGGATGAGATGGCTGGATGGCATCACCAACTCAATGGACGTGAATTTGAGTGAACTTCAGGATTTGGTGATGGACAGGGAGGCCTGGCGTGCTGCGGTTTATGGGGTCACAAAGAATCAGACTCGACTGAGCAACTGAACTGAACTGAACTGAAGTACCATACATAGGCTGGCTCACATTCTATACAGTGGAATGACATGAAATGTTTTGCCTTAACTGAGGAAGGAGTTTGCTTACTAAAGAGTAAACCTTTGATTACTAAAGACTGCAAAAAATGTATATGCAATAACATTTTCATTTTATACGCTACAAGCACCTTCTGCCACAGAGTAATCTGGAAAAACAGATTACTTTTAAGAGGAGACCCTCTCATATTCTGGAAAGTATTATTTTTTAATGACTTTTTAGTCATATTAATATGAGTCAGGGGCTTCCCAGATGGCACTAGTGGTAAAGAACACACCTGCCAAAGCAGGAGACATAAGAGATGTGAGTTTGATCCCAGGGTCGGGAAGATCCCCTGGAGAAGGGCACAGCTACCCATTCCAGTATTCTTGCCTGGAGAATCCCCAAAGACAGAGGAGCCTGGTGAGCTAGAGTCCATAGGGTCGCAAAGAGTCAGATACAACTGAAGCAACTTGGCATGCATGGAAGAATATGAGTCAAGTATATATAAACTTTCCTTGGGGAATTCAGTAAAAATACACAAATATAGAGGGCTTATGTTGAAAACCTGAGTGTCCTATTTAGAAAGGTAAATTGGTATTTTTTAAAGCAGAACTACCTCCTGAAAATATTAAAAACATTTTTCTTTAGTCTGGAAATAGAATAGCCTACACCTAAAAATCACTGAAGATATGTGACTTTGTCCAAGTAAGTAAAAGTAGGAAATCAGAGCTGAAAATAAGTCACAATTATCTAAAATGAGCTTGACTGGTTGTAAGCCTACATGTGATAATATACAAGACTGAGCTGCTTATATGTTGTAAAGTGGACTGCTCATTATTTTCAGAGGACCCTTATGGTGAGAGTCTAAGGTAAGGGAGATTTATCCCCGAGAATGAGGGGCAAAGAGAATGTGTGCTTCCCCCTTCAATCACCCTTAAAGTGAAAGTGTTAGTTGCTCAGTCATGTCCGACTCTTTGCAAACCCATGAACTGTAGTCCTTCAGTCTCCTCTGTGCATGGGATTCTCCTGGAAGATACTGGAGTGGTTTGCCATTCCCTTCTTCAGGGGCTCTTCCTGACACAGGAATTGAACTCCAGTCTCCTGCATTGCAGGTGGATTCTTTACCACTGAGTCACCAGGGAAGCCCTTATCTTCCATTACTTTCCCCTGATATTTCCTAGTCACCTCCACAATTTACCACTCCTACAAGGTTAAACTCTTTTCCTTTGTCTTGTCATTTCTCCACAATTTTTTTTCTTTTTTTTAAGATATATAGGCTCTTGGTCCTAACTGCTTCTTCGGGTCTTCAGTTCTCATTTAAAGATTCCAAGTGCACATAACAATATTAAAGAAAACCTGTATACATTTTTCCTGTTAATCTATCTATGTCTGTTTAATGCTCAGGCCTGGCCACAGAACCTAAAAGGGTAGAAGAAAGGTTCTTCCCTTGCAAGAACCGTGAGTGTGTTGAAGAGAATAACTGAAAACTTGAATGTACATGAACTGTGAGCTGGAGAAAAGATAAAAGGTGAAAGAGAGAAACAGATGTAGAGAGAAGCAGACAAACAGTAGTTGATCCTGTTGTACTAGAGAGATAGTATTTGACTGTCTACTGCTGAGGACCCAAGAGCTGTTTTTTTATTAATTGTTGTTATTTATTTATGGCTGTGTTGTGTCTTTGTTGCTCTGTGCAGGCTTTTTCTAGTTGTGGCAAGTGGGGGCTACTCTTCGTTGGAATATGCAGGCTTTTCGTTGCGTTAGCTTCTCTTGTTGGCACAGCACAGGCTCTAGGTGCTTGGGCTTCAGTAGTCGTAGCACGTGGGCTCAGTAGTTGTGTCTTGAGGGCTCTAGAGCTTGGGCTCAGTAGTTGTGGTACACGGGGTTATCTGCTCCTTGGTATGTGGAATCTTCTTGGACCAGGGATTGAACCTGTGTCCCCTGCCTTGGCAGGCAGATTCTTATCCACTGTGCCACCAGGGAAGTTTCCCAGGAACCGGTTTGGATTATGCACGACCACCCAGTCCTATGGGACCTAGCCCTATCATGGTTCCAGTTATTCATAAGTGAGTTTTTCTGTGGCAAGCTACAGAAAACAGCTCTAACTTAAGCAGAAAGGAATTTATTCAGAAGACATTAGGGATATAATCAAATTGACTGGAGGTAGGAGAGTCAGGCTTGAGAACGGGTGGGAAGCAAGAGAGCCCTAGAGACAGTAGCTATCTTGGTGGCAGGAATGATCTGGTCAAGATGTAGCTATATAGACAGAAGGGAAATATTATCATTGATAGTTTCCATCTCTTTGTCCCTGTGCTAGCGATTGAAATTCCAGGGAGGGAATATACAATGCCCTAGCTTGAGTCAGGGGCCTGCCCTCCTAGCTTGAGTTAGAAGCCAAGTCTCAAACGATAGCTCCAAAATTTTAATCGAAGTGGAAGAGATAATAGGGGAAAAGGAAATTGGGGTGCTAAATGGGAAAAGGTGAATATTGGGAACCAAACCAAGAACTGTCCACTGTCCAACCACATGGCTTCCTGTCCTTTCCTGTATTGTCAGAGGCTTTCCCACATGACTGGATCCCCACCTTTTGATTCCTGTAAATACCTTTACCATCAGCTGTCCCATAACTGTCACTTGAATGATTCTCAGGACTTGGCAACAGAAAAAGTTGAGGCAGATTGCAAAGAAAAGTGTGCTCTTTTGGCTCTTCTGCTGTTTTTGTTTTTGGTCTATCTCCTATAGAAATTATTGAAACCTCTCAAAAAATAAAGAAAAATATCTCAGCTTGCTTCTTCAGAGAGTTGTTTGGCTCTGCTGGAGTCTCAACTTTGTCAGTTTTCTCTTTGGACATGTTCCATGTGCGAAGGGGTTATAATATTATAGTATTTCCTTTCTCAGTTAATGTTCACATGGTTTGGCTCAGAGATCAAGTGGAAGAGTGGCAATACATGGGCCCTTACACTCCCTCATTCTTTTCTTTTTTAAAATGAGCTATATAATTCACATGCCATAAAATTCACCCTTTTCAGGAATGAAACACATTGCTTGCTGTATATTCACAAACTTCTGCAACTATCACTACTATAACATACCAGAATGTTTTCATCAGTTACTCCATGCTTTTCCTTCCCCTCAACCCCTAACAACTACTAGTCTATTTTCTGACTCTATGAATTTGCCTATTCTAGACATTTCATATAAACAAGATCATGTAATATGTGACATTGTATGTCTGGCTTCTTTCATTTAGCATAAGGTCTCAAGGCTCATCCATGTTGTAACACTAATTAGTATTTTATTTCTTGCTATGGCTAAACAATATTCCATTGTATGGATACATCACAATTTATTTATCTATTCACAATTGATAGATATTTGGGTTGTTTCCACTTAACAGCTATTGTAAATAAAGCAGTTATGAACATTATGTACAATTTTTTGTGTTCACATATGTTTTCAATTCTATTGAGTATATACCTAGGAGTGTAGTTACTGGGTCATGGGGTAATTCTATGTATTACCTTTTGAGAAGCTGACAAACACCATTTGCAAAGTATAAGATTTATTCCAGATCCTCAACAACATTTGTCCCTCATTTTTTTTCTTTTGGTCACATCACTCGGCATATGAGGATCTTAGTTTCCAACTAGAGATTAAACTTGTGCCTCCTGCAGTGGAGGCATGGAGTCTTAACCTCTGGACTGCCAGAGAAGTCCCAGTTCCACATTTTTATTTTAACTGTTCTAGTGGGTTTGAAATGGTATCTCATTGTGGTTTCCATTTCCATTTCCCTAATGGTTGATGATGTTGAACATCTTTCCAAGGGCTTATTGGCTATTTGTATAATTTCTCTGGAGAAATGTCTATTCAAATCCTTTTCCCACTTGTAACTGGATTGATTGTCTTTTTACTGTTTAAGTTCTTTATATATCCTGGATATTAGTCTCTTATCTGATATATGTGTGTGTGTTAGTTACTCAGTCATGTCCGACTCTTTTCAACCCCATGCACTGAAGCCTGCCAGGCTCCTCTGTCCATGGAATTCTCCAGGCAAGAACACTGGAGTGACTTGCCATTCCCTTCTTCAGGGAATCTTCCCAATCCAGGGATTGAACCCTAGTCTCCTGCATTGCAGGCACATGCTTTACCACCTGAGCCACCAGGTAAGCCCTATATGATATATAATTTGCAAATATCTTCTCCCATTCTGTGGCTAATTATTTCACTTTCTTGACATTGAAGAACAAAAGTTTTTTTAATTTTGGTGAAATCTGATCTATCTATCTTTTATCTGGTGCATATCTAAGAAATCATTTGCTAATGAAAGGTAACAAAATCTTATACTCATGTTTTCTTCTAGGAGTTCTATAGTTTAAGCTTTTACATTTAGTTTTTTAATTCATTTTCAGTTAATTTTTGTACATGACGTGAAGTGAGGGGAACAAATTCACTCTTTTGCATATAGATATCTTGTTGTCCCAGTGACATTTGTTGAAAAGATTATTATTTTCCCTATTGAGTTGCTTCAGTATTCTTTTTGAAATCAAATGACTATTAATATAAAGGTTTATTTCTGTACTGTCAACTTGATTCTATTAATCTATATTGTCATCTTCATGCCAGTACCACACTGTCTTGATTACTGTAGCTTTGTAGTAATTTTTGAAATCAAGAATTGTGTGTCCTTCAACTTTGATATTTTTCAGATTGTTTTTGCTACTCTGAATCCCTTGGTATTCCATATGAATTTTAGGATCAAAAGAAAAGCTGCTGATATTTTGAAAGGGATGGCACTGGATCTGCAGATCAGTTTGGGGTATACTGCCATCTTAACAATGTGAAGTTTTCTAATCTGTGACCATGTCTTTACATTGATCTAGGTCTTCTTTAATTTTTTCCAAAATTTTTAATAATTAAAAAATTATTTCTTAATATTTTATTTGTTTGATGCTATTAAAATGGTATTGCTTTCTCAATCTTATTTGCTGACGGTTGTTTGCTGGTGTACCTAGATAAAACTGATATTTGTGTATTGATCTGCTATTTTGTAACTTCAGTGACTAAATTTATTTTTTAGTTTTATAATGGTTTTAATGGAGTCTTGGGATTTCCTATGTACAAGATTATGTCATCTACAAATAGAAGTAGTTTTAATTCTTCCTTTCCAATCTGGATGACTTTTCTTTTTTTCTAGTTGCACTGACTAGACTATCCAGCACAATGTTGAATAGAATGGCAAGAGCAAACAACCTTGTCTTGTTCCTGATCTTAGGGGAAAGCTCTGAAACTTTTGCCCTTAAGTATGATGCTAGTGGTAGTGTTTTCACACATACCCTTTATCAGATTGAGGAAATTACCTTCTATTCTTAGTTTGTTAAATGTTTTTATCAGCAATATTGAGATGATCATGTGATTTTTTTAAACTTTATTAATGTGGAATATTATTTGCTTGATTTTTGTATGTTAAACTAACCTTTCATTCTTGAGATAAGTACCATTTGGCCATGGTGTATATCCTTATTTATTTATTTATTATTTATTTATTTATCCAGAAATAATTATTTATTTATTTATGTTGCTAGATATGGTTTATAAATGCACAAATAGACAGCTATTATTTTGCTGAGGATTTTTGTGACTATATTCACAAAGGATGTTGGTCTGTAGTTTTGTTCTGTCTTTTTCCTTGTGATGCCTTTGCCTGGCTTTTTTATTGGCTGAGTTGTGTGGCTTGCAGGAGCTTAGGTCCCTGACCAGGAATTTAACCTGTTCCTTCAGCAGTGAGAGTGCAAGGTGATAAACAGTGGATCACCAGGAAATCCTCTCTTTAACTGCTTTTGGTATTGGGATAACAGTGGCCTCACAGAATTAGGTAGTAAGTTTTCCCTCCTCTTCCATTTTTTTTTTTGAAGTTTGGAAAGACCATACTAGTAATGCAACTTAAGAGCAAGAAAATTAAAGACTGTTTCCTGCTGAATAATTCTATCTTTCTAGTTTATAAGAATGTGAAATATGATATACAAAGACTATTGTGAACAAGGTACTAAATATTTAAAAGACAAAAATCAAGCCAACAAGTTTTGTCCCGGATTCAGTTTATTCCCTCCTAAAGTTCCTAAAGATAATTTACTTAAGCTATATCACAAACTTATTTTTAAACCAAGGATTATTTTGTTTGTGAAAATGCAAATATATCACACTCCTTGAAAAACATTCAAGAAGCACAGCAACATATTAATATGAAGGCAAAAAAATATAAAAATAGTATCATCCAGAAATAATCATCAGATATATTTAGTGAACACTATTTCAGGTCATGCTTTATATCACAGTTATTTAATTCCATATTTAAATATTTAAATGTATTCATTGTTTATCACCACTCCTCTTATTTTATCTTCTCTATACTTAAATCTCATGGATATACGAATTTCTTAAAGTAGTTTTGTGTTAGTACTCCTGGGTAATGTGATTCCTTCTGCTCAAGGATGTTAATATGCTTCCTTATATGTGTTGTACTCTTGTCTCACATTTTAATTTTCTAGAGATCATTTTATTATATTTCAGGCATGAATGTTACTGTGGAAGAGTCAAAGGATAATCCAAATTCTCTGTCCCCATTTTTCCTGTGTGGATGCTTGAAGAACATTCTTTAATCTTGAAACTCAATTTAATTTGATATGTTTCATCTCAAGCAAATCATTCTGGAATGATCAAAATCAGCTCTTTATTTTACAGATTCAGTTTCTTTTCATTTTTTTTTTTTCTACTGCATTTTTTGTTACCTCTATTTAGGTCTTTTCATTAAAAAACTTTTTTTGAAGTATAGTTGATTTACAATGTTGTGTTACTCTCTGCTGTGCAACAAAGTGAATCAGTTATACATATACATATACATACATATATACATATCTGCCTTTTTTCTTTTTGGTCTCACTGGATGTCATATGGGATCTTAGTTCCCTGACCAGGAGTTGAACCTGTGCCCCTTCCATTGGAAGAGCAGTCTTAACCACTGTATGACCAGGGAAATTCCCTTTGCTGCAATTTTTTAAGCTCACTCTTATGGAGATAATAATTAGTCTCATGTTGGATAAAGTTTGTTTTCTGCAATGACTAAATTCTAATTGTTTTCATTTTTGTTTTTTCTCTTATAAGTGATTAATTAAGCTTTTTTGTGTTAGAAATATTTTTCAGTTGTGTGCATTTTATGTCTTCCTATTTTATGTTAATTTGTTAGAGACAGTTAGTGTTATTTTGACCCGTGAATTGTTTTCATAACTCTGCAATTTCCCTTTCCATCTTATCTGATTTTTGAGTTCTTGCTTTGTTGAATTGAGGTTATTAAAAGTTCCTTAGGTATACTTATGAGCATGTTTATTCTGCAAAGTATTGAAACAGTTACAGATGTTTCTTTTTAAACACCTCCCACAGACATCTACTTGAATATCCATTGGAAGGACTGACGCTGAAGCTGAGACTGCAATCCTTTGGCAACCTGATGATAAGAACTGACTCATTGGAAAAGACTGATGCTAGGAAAGATTGAAGGTGGGAGGAGAAGGGGACAACAGAGGATGAGATGGTTGGATGGCATCACCGATTCAATGGACATGAGTTTGATTAGACGTCGGGAGTTGGTGATTGATAGGGAAGCCTGGCATGCTGCAGTCTATGGGGTCGCAGAGTCAGACACGACTGAGTGACTGAACTGAACACACATCCATTATATTACTAGTATCTAGATCTTTCAAGGCTATTTCTGCACCTTAACCATGTCATTGAGGACCTAAGCTATTCCCATCTTTCTGTTCTGCCATACTTCAAAATCACAAGGTGGTTGCCACAGCTCCAAGATTCAAGTTTATACACACCAGCATCCCAGCAAGCAAGGATAGGGAAGGAACTAAGAGGGAGTTATTTTTTATTGCTCTTTTTTTTTTTTTTCCCAGAAAGGAAAGTTTTCCTCAGAACCTCTCTTCCTTCTACCCCAAACCCTTAATAGACTTCTCCTTTCATATTGCCAGAACATATGCTCTTCTCTTAATAAGTCACTGAAAAAGGAGAATTGGATGTCATGACTCGTGTATGACAATGATTCTCAACTGAGGCTGATTTTGCCTTTCAGGGGACATTTGACAATATTTGTGAACATTTTTGGTTGATACAAATTCAAACCAAAATCAAACCAAAACCAATACTGGCAAGAATAAAGGGAAGAACAGCAGTTAAGCACATATACTACCAACCTATACACCACTGACTAGTGGGAGGAAACCCATTTTCAGCTAGAACACTAAAGAATAATTTATTTTTCCCAAAAAGAGGATTGTTAAATTATCCTTCCATTGCCATGCAAAGGACAAAACAGAACTCCAAAAGAATGTAGAGGTCCTAGATATACAGACAGAAGTGCTTCAACATCAAAGTCAGAAAAAGAAAAAAGCAATTGAGGTTTAACAAGTGAAAAAAATACTTCTGCAGAGTATGAGAAGTATACACCTATGAAAATTAAATTAATCAAAACAGTCCTTAATGTGAACTTTGTAAATTATTTTATGAATAAAAGTAAAAGTAAAATAGAGAATAAATTAGAAAAAAAGGACTTCTGTAGTAGACCGAATAATAAATCCTCAAAGATACTCATGTCTTGATTCCTGGAATCTGTAAATGTTATCATACATGCAAAATTTGTTTTTAAAATATGAATAAATTCTCATGAAATAGGGAAATTATTTTTTGATTATCCTGTTACTGCTAAGTCACTTCAGTCGTGTCTGACTCTGGGCGACCCCATAGACGGAAGCCCACCAGGCTCCCCCATCCCTGGGATTCTCCAGGCAAGAACACTGGAGTGAGTTGCCATTTCCTTCTCCAATGCATGAAAGTGAAAAGTGAAAGTGAAGTCACTCAGTCGTGTCCGACCCTCAGCAACCCCATGGACTGCATCCTTCCAGGCTCCTCTGTCTGTGGGATTTTCCAGGCAAGAGTACTGGAATGGGGTGCCATTGCCTTCTTGTTAGACCCAATGTAATCACAAAAGTTCTTACAAAAGGAAGGTAGGAGAGTTAGGGTCAGAATAAGAAATATGACAATGGAAGAAGAGTTGAAGTGATGCCATTACCAAGGAATGCAGATGCCCTCCCTAAACTAGAAAAGGCAAGAAAATAGATTCTCCTCTGGAACCTCCAGAAAGAAATAGCCCTGCCGACAGGCATTTTAGACTTGATTTCCAGAACTGTAAGATAATAAATTTAAGGTTTTTAAACTACTAAGTTTGGGCTTCCCAGGTGGTGCAATGGTAAAGAATCTGCCTGCCAATGCAGGAGACACAAGAGACACAAGTTTGACCCTGGGCCCAGAAGATCTCTTGAGTAGGAAATGGCAATCCACTCCATTATTCTTGCTTGGTAAATTTCATGGAGAGAGGAACCTGGTAGGCTATTGTCTATAGGGTTGCAGAGTGGGACATGACTGAGCCAGCCACAACAAGTTTGGAATAATTTGCTACAGTAGCATTAGAGTATCCAAGTATAGGCTTACATAGAAAAAGAACCGCCGGAGACAAAAGAAAAATCATCCACAGGACTTGGACAATGCAAAGACAAGAGAAATCAAAATTGGATCAAAACAGAGGCAACACCTAGCTAAACACTAATTGGTTTCATCATTTTTCATAGTAAGAGGGAAATTGAACATTTCTGTGGGAATTCATTGTGTATTTGTTACAGTTTGATATATGTATGAGTCAAGATTCCTTAGAGAAACAGAACCAATTAGAGATTTTATATATGTGAGATGTCTCTCTATGTGTGTTTTAAGAAATCATCCCACATAATTGGGAGGTCCGGCAAGTATGAAATCAGTAGGGCTACCTGGCAGTCTGGGAATTCAGGATGATGTTGCAGGAGTGAGAATTCTGTATGTCAGCAGGCTACAAACTCAGGCTTCAGTGTATCAGTTGTGAGAATTTCCTCTTCAGAAACATCAGCTGTTTCTCCAAAGGCTTTGAACTGATTGAATGAGGCCCAGTCACATTATGCAGGTACTCTGCTTTATTCAAACTGCACTGAATTAAATGTTAATCACATGTTAAAAAACAAAACAAAACCCTTACAAAACACCTAGTCTGTTCTTTGACCAAGCAACTGGGCACATAATCTAACCAAGTGGACACAAAAAATTAACCATCACAATGTACACATGTACATTTAACTCTATAGTAGGATACACTGATTAATTAACAACAGTTCCTTTGTTGTGTTCATCAACTTGACTTGCTAGTGTTTAGATAAAGATTATTTATTTATTTATGGCTGCACTGGGTCTGTGTTGCTGCACACAGTCTTTCTCTAGTTGTGGTGATCGAGGGCTTCTCTTCATTGCAGTGTGTGACCTTCTTACTGTGGTGACTTTCTTGTTTCAGAGCACAGGCCCTAGAGCATGTGAGATTCAGCAGTTGTGGTGCCTGGGCTTAGTCATTGTGTGTGCCCAAAAGATGGGCAAATGACTATCAAATCAGTTGTGGGAAGAAACTGGCCAGCAAGACAGTTACTTCTGTTCACAGTGACACTTGGAAAAAAGACAACAGGTGGTATTTAAAGAAATGTTACATTTACTGTTCTTCTTCCAATACCTGTGAGCCAGCTAACAAAAGAAACAGGGTCTAGAGGAGATGCTCAAAAATGTAGGCAAAATTTTACCTCTATCTTCTTAGAGGTTTTCAACATGGCCTGAGAATAAAACTGACATAAGATAAGACAAATGTATACCCATTTGTATGTTTTACATGACACAGGGGCTTGATAAGAAAACGAAGACCTCTCCCCACCCCCCAAAAATGGCAAAACCTACAGGCTTTTACATTACGTGAAACAAAGAAGAAATTGTGGGAAAGTAACTAAATTACATGGGAAGGTTAAAGACAAGAATTATTTTAACAGGTCTGCTTATACAGGATTCTTTCAGCTTTAATTCCCTATTGAAGAATGTTTCTCCTGGCGTAGGGAGGGTATCCTTTACACAGGAGATTTCACCTCCTGTTTTTAGGAAGAAATGGGGAAGTCTTTTTGGCATCTGTTATTGTTTCAAATAGCAGGTGCACTAGTGGTAAAGAACCTGCCTGCCAATGCTGGAGACATAAGAGATGTGGATTTGACCCCTGGGTTGCAAAGATCCTCTGGAGGAGAGCTTGGCAACCCACTCCAGTATTCTTGCCTGCAGAATCCCATGGACAGAGGAACCTGGCAGGCTACAGTCCATGGGGTGGCAAAGAGTCAGACATGACTGAAGTGACCCAGTAGCAGTAGCAGCATTTGTTCAAGTGCCTTTAGTTCAAAATAATCCTTATGTCAAAGTAGCATATTTTGGAGTGGCATAGTCTGCCACTTTTTATTTCTCTACTTTGAAACTTCCCCTTAAAGATTCATAATCCAGAATCTAAATTGGCAGATTATTCTGATTCTCATTGAATAAGTCTCTTAGTCTTGAGAATAGGTCAGTTCATTTGAACAATAGTGTCTCAGTTCAGGAGACAGTGGTACAGGTGAGAGTAGTAATTCATCTAAATTAGATCTCTATTTGATGTGAACAATCAGGCATTCAATGAGTTTTTTTTTTTTTAATGGAAACAAAAGAAAAATAAACATTAACAGTTGGAAACCTAGTTTCTGAGTACAGAGGACAGCCAGGTGAGATTTCTAGACTTAAGCTTCAAAGCATCTTTAGATGGTAGAATGAGGAGGGCAGTTTTTTGTACTTTGATGAATGTCCTGGTTTGAAGTTTGAAAGTCTCTGGTTATGGCACTGGGTGTCCTGGTGAATTTTCTGAGTGGCCCACAAAAGACAGCAGGCATGAAGATTTTCTTTTAATGTATGATTTGTTGTGATTTTTCTGAAGCTTATATTGTCATCTAGTTTTAGATTTTAGGACTTGGAGAAAAGGGCATTTTTAATTCTTAGTGATTTCAAGTCAGAAGAGTGGGAGAAAAATTAGAAGTGATAATTTGGAGAGTGGTAGCCATATACTGGAGGAAACTAGAATTCAAAACCCAGAGCAGTTTTTGAGTAGGTAACAAAACCTCAAAAACAGTGAACACAATTAGAATCTAATAGTTATAAGAATGTGTTATAGTTTTTCACTGAAATATGTTTTCCCTCTAGAGTCAACCCCATTTTTATTAAACATAATTACAGTAAGACTATTTTCTTTTTGTAAAATAAGTTTAGTCTTGTTAAACTTAGCCTGATTATTTACATAAGTGCAGCAAGAATGACTTATCATATAGGTTTTTTTAAAGTCTGCTTTGATAGAACTTTTAATAAGGAATCTTAGGCTGAAACTTTAAAAGTCTTTCAAGGATAAGAAGCCAATCAAGAATTCACCATCAGACTTTGCCTATGTATCCATGTGCCATAGTACCCATGGATTTAGGTGAATTCTTCTCTTCTTGAGGTACCCAATATACTTCCAAGTTGGATTTAGAAAAGGCAGAGGAACCAGAGATCAAATTGCCAACCTTTGTTGGATCATCAAAAAAGCAAGAGAATTCCAGAAAAACATCTACTTCTGCTTTATTCACTATGCCAAAGCCTTTGACTGTGTGGATCACCACAGACTGTGAAAAATTCTTAAAGAGATGGGAATACCAGACCACTTGACCTGCCTCTTGAGAAATCTGTATGCAGGTCAGGAAGCAACATGGACATGGAACAACATACTGGTTCCAAATATGGAAAGGAGTACGTCAAGGCTGTATATTGTCACCCTGTTTATTTAACTTATATGTAGAATACATTATGATAAACACTGCGTTGGATGAAGCACAAGTTGGAATCAAGATTGCTGGGAGAAATATCAATAACCTCAGATATGCAGATGACACCACCCTTATGGCAGAAAGTGAAGAGGAATTGAAGAGCCTCTTGATGAAAATGAAAGAGGGAAGTGAAAAAGTTGGGTTAAAACTCTGCATTCAGAAAACTAAGATCATGGCATCCGGTCCCATCACTTCATGGGAAATAGATGGGGAAACAGTGACAGACTTTATTTTGTGGGGGGGGCAAAATCACTGCAAATAGTGACTGCAGCCATGAAATTAAAAGATGCTTACTCCTTGGAAGGAAAGTTATGACCAACCTAGACAGTATATTAAAAAGCAGAGACATTCCTTTGCCAACAAAGGTTCATCTAGTCAAAGCTATGGTTTTTCCAGTAGTCATGGATGTGAGAGTTGGACTATAAAGAAAGTTGAGTGCTGAAGAATTGATGCTTTTGAACTGTGGTGTTGGAGAAGACTCTTGAGAGTCCCTTGGACAGCAAGGAGATCCAACCAGTCCATCCAAAAGGAAATTAGTCCTGAATATTCACTGGAAGGACTGATGCTGAAGCTGAAACTCCAATACCTTGACCACCTTATGCAAAGAACTGACTCATTGGAAAAGACTCTGATGCTGGGAAAGACTGAAGGCAGGGGAAGAAGGGGACGACAGAGGGATGAGATGGTTGGATGGCATAACCAACTCAGTGGACATGAGTTTGAGTAGACTCTGGGAGTTGGTGATGGACCGGAAGGCCTGGTGTGCTGCAGTCCATGGGGTCACAAAGAGTCGGACTCATCAATAGCTGTGAATGACGAAAGATTTAAAAATAGTCATGGTTAAAGATCTGTTAAGAGTTCATTATTTAAAAAATGATAAAATTACCGGGGACATTTGGTTATTTCTGTGACATGGAATGCTTTAAAATAATAATTGGGTTTATGACTACTTGTATAGATAATAAGGGCACTGACAAATTTCTAGAAATTCTGGAAAATTCTTGAAATTTAGCAACATATGGCTATACCAATATAAACAAATCAAAGTTGTTTAGCATTTTTAACAATGTTTTCTATGTAATTTAACACATTAAATAAGCTAATTAATCACTCTCTCTCTTTTTAAGGAGACGGAACAAGTCTTTTGAGATCTTCTGGGGGCCATATGGAAAATCCAAGTTAGTTCAAGGTCAAAAAGTCTTCATCTGAATTTGATTGGGGGAAATTTATCAAAATTGTCAAAAGGTTTAAAACACTTAAGTAGTGTCACAGGTAACTGAAAAACAAGATATCTAGTTAAGGTGACTATTGAAAGATTTTAAAGGGAAATGCAAAAAATTACATAGGTGTTTAAAAAAAACCCATCAGCTATTTAAATACTGAAGACTCAGTTTTTGTACTTAAGCAAAGACCTAATAAATACAGTGTGAGAAATAGGAAATTATTTTGATCAAACACAAAATATTTATTTCCTTGACAGGTTAAACAAAAATAAAGAAAACATCCTTTTATAATCTTGTATTAAAAGCAGACCGAACGTAGCATAGCCCTTATAGACTGTATTAAAAAATTTAAAAATTTTACAAAAGCAGACCAATAATCTAATAAACTTTGTCATGTTAACAGAAAAAATTTAACTCGTTTCTATCCACATATTATTTCAATCATTTAAAAATGTCTTATGGGTGTGTATGTACTCAGTTGTGTCCAACCCCTTGTGACCCCACGGACTAGAGCCCACCAGGCTCCCCTGTCCATGGAATTTTCCAAGCAAGAATACTGGAGAGGGTTGCCATTTCATACTCCAGGGTATCTTCCTGACCCAGGGATTGAGCTCAGGTCTCCTGCATTGCAGGCAGTCTCCTGCACAATACTGTGAAGTGTAATAAAATGAGGTATACCTGGCACATAATTATAAAAATCTATAAGTTTTAGAGATATATGCTTTTTTTCATATACACAATTTTTTTAATGTGGCAAAAAATATGTATAGTAACAGACCCTCAAATATCTTTTTTCTCTTTGCAAAAATTAAGAAGTGTTAGTTGTTCAGTCATGTTTGACTCTTTGCGACCCCATGGACTGTAGGCTGCCAGGCTCCTCTGTCCATGGGATTCTCCAGGCACGAATACTGGAGTGGGTTGCCATTCCCTTCTCCTGGAGATCTTCCTGACTCAGGAATCAAATCTAGGTTTCCTGCATTGTAGGGAGATTCTTTACCTTCAAATCCTTTACCTAAAAATTAAGAAGCCAAAAGTAAATAAGCTTAGGTTTAGCAATTAATGTTTTAGTGTATTATCTCATTTAGAAATGATCTAGATATTCAATGAATATCCATTAGTTCAGTTCAGTTCAGTTGCTCAGTCATGTCCCATTGCTTCCCCATCTATTTGCCATGTGGTGATGGGACTGGATGCCATGATCTTAGTTTTTTGAATGTTGAGTTTTAAGCCAGCTTCTTCACTCTCCTCTTTCACTTTCGTCAAGAGACTCTTCAGTTCCTCTTTGCTTTCTGCCATAACGGTGGTTTCATCTGCATATCTGAGGTTATTGATATGGCAATCTTGATTCCAGCTTGTGCTTCATCCAGCCTGGCATTCTGCATGAGGTACTCTGCATATAAGTTAAATAAGCAGGGTGACAATACACAGCCTTGACGTATTCCTTTCCCAACTTGGAACCAGTCCGTTGTTCCATGTCCAGTTGTAACTGTTGCTTCTGGACAAGCATACAGATTTGAATATCTATGATTTAACTTAATATAACTTTACAGCCTCAAGCTTCAAAACAGATTTTGGAAACTATTTTTAAGTAGATATAATATTTCATTGTGTCACTATTTGTTAATAAAAAAACAAGTACAAATTATTTTTCCTGTAGATAAATCAGGCAAATATTTTTTAAAAACCATAGAAGCAAAGAACCTAAAAGTTAAAACATGACTTTCTCCAACTTTTTAAACAAATTGTTGTGTTTGACATACCTCAAGCAATTTATTTTCATTATACATTCTGATTTTAAAATTTTACAATCTCAAATATTTAGTTGAGATAACATAAATTCTTCTGACTAGTAAACCCAAATATTAATGGAATACATTCTGTGTTTTCATTACATCTAATGCTGACAACTTTGGAGACTTAACTGCTTTTACTAAAACCAACAAACTTAAGCTAGCTTTCATCCCAGATGCTGTCTACCTGAGAAACATTTGGGTTAGTTTCTATATTTCTGAGAGTTTTATGAATACTTAATTTATGTAAGCATTTATGTTTTAAGCCAATTAAATAGAACTCTTTTACAAAGTAATTTTGGCAATATCATACAGAGATAGAAAAATATTACATATATACATAGACATATAGAGACAGATATGAAAAGAGATGTTACAGTTTTCATTTTAAATCTTAGCCATGTGTTAGGTATAAATACAGAAAAGCAAAATTTACAAACTTAAACAAGAGTTAACCTTTGTCTTATTTTTTCCTTTCAATTTGACCTTCCCATAGGTAGCAATAGGATATGTATTTAGGGTGGGTGCTAAAAAAAATGACATATAAAAGTCTAAATATTCAAGAATATACCTATTTTAGGGGCTTCCCAGGTGGCTCAGAGTTTAAAAATCTGCCTGCCAATGCAAGAGACGTGGGTTTGATCCCTGGGTCAGGAAGATCCCCTGGAGGAGGAAACGGCATCTGCTCCAGTATGGACAGAGGAGCCTGGTGAGCTACAGTCCGTGGGGTTGCAAAAGAGTCAGACACGACATACCTATTTTAATTATGGCTCAAAACCAACAAGTCTTTTTATGGCTTAAAATTCAATAAACCTTTTATGGCTTAACCACAGCCATGACAGTCATCCCCGGAGAGTAGAAAAAATGCAGCCCTCCAAAGACCCACAAAGTTCACTCACAGATTTAGCCTAAGAATGCAAAGAGCTTCACTGTTACAAGTAGTAAGAACAGGGTTTGGGAAATGGTTGTCTCTTGCTTCCTACAGGGATTCAAAATGCTTCCAGCATTAACTAGCTAATCTGTGGCATCCAGCGGGCAATACTAGGATAAGGGCTTCCTAGCTTTCATGCATTGGAGAAGGAAATGGCAATCCACTCCAGTGTTCTTGCCTGCGGAATCCCAGGGACGGGGGAGCTTGGTGGGCTGCCGTCTGTGGGGTTGCACAGAGTCGGACACGACTGAAGCGTCACAGCAGCAGCAGCAGCAGGTCTAGGAAGACAATGAAGGTAAAACAAAGGCTCCCTAGGGGTTGGAATCTCTAATTAAGAAAAAGCTGGCAAGGTTGGACAATGAGAATGCTGCTTGTCATTTTGTGTCTTGATTTCTAGCCTGTTTGATTGGTTACCTGACTCAAGCCAACACTTGTACTGTCCAGTCCAGCTGGTGGAGACCAGATAGAATATTTTCACTGGTCACAAAGCCAAGCTCTGATGACAAGAAACAAGATGAATGGGTCATCTCATTTTATGATGTTTCTCCTTATGACAAATACTACTAAAGAAACAGGAAAAAAAAAAAAGACTAGGAGCCTGTGGATTATTGTCAATAGGTACTGGGAACCAAATTTATAAAAGTCACAATTCAAAGAACTAATTTTCACATGTATTTTTCTCCTGACAATCTACATTTAAAAAGGGGAAAGATAAGGAGAGACTTATTTTTCTTGTTTAGGTTGGGGCATGCAGGCAGAGATTTAAAGGACCGGTGTGTAAGAACTGTTACCTTCTGCCAGTTTTTTGTCAGATGGCCCAGGATATCTGAGTGTCCCAACTGTTAAAATCCCAACCTTATCACCAAGAAATTGTAGGGTAGGCAAAATTTTGCCTCTTCTTAAGGCTTTTTGGCTAGGCCTGAGAATTCAACTGTTGGAAGGGCAGGGCTGTGTTCCCTCCCTGTTGTTTGGCCTGAGGCCACACTGTTGACCCACTTCTGGACACTCACAGGCAAGTCTGACTCAAGTCTCTCATTGGCCTCCAAAGTCAAACTCCCCGGGGGTTCTCAGTCCCTTTGCCAGATCCCAAGGTTGGGAAATCAGTTGCGGGCCCTAGAACTTCCTTAACAGTATGAGAATTTCTTTGGTATAATTTTTATGCAGTTTGTGGGTAGCTTGGTAGCTCTATGGTGGGGCTAAGGGTGACTTCCTCCAAGAGGGCTTATGCCACACTCTGGGTGTCCCAGGTCTGCTGCAGCCAGATCCTCTATCCCAGGGGCAGGTCACTGCTGACCCGTGCCTCCACAGGAGACACTCAAACACTCAAAGGCAAGTCTGGCTCAGTCTCTGTGTGGCCTCTAGTTCCTGGTGCACACAAGGTTTTGTTTGAGCCATCTGAGCATCGCTAGTGGGTATGGCGTTTGATTCTAAATGCGATTTCGCCCCTCCTACTGTCTTACTGGGGCTTCTCCTTTGTCCCTGGATGTGGGGTATCTTTTTTTGGTTGGATCCAACATCCTGCTGTCAATGGTTGTTCAGCAGTGAGTTGCACTTTTGGAGTTCTCACAGAAGATGAGCACAAATCCTTCTACTCTGCCATCTTGTTTCTTGGCTGTATAATGTCACCCTGCTTATTTAACTTATGGGCAGAGTACATGTGAAATGCCAGGCAGGTTGAAACACAAGCTGGAATCAAGATTACCAGGAGAAATATCAATAACCTCAGATATGCAGATGACATCACCCTTACGGCAGAAAGCAAAGAGGAACTGAAGAGCCTCTTGATGAAAGTGAAAAATGAGAGTGAAGTAGCTGGCCTAAAACTCAACATTCAAAAAACTAAGACCAGGGCATCTGGTCCCATCACTTCATGGCAAATAGATGGGGAAACAATGGTAACAGTGACAGACTCTATTTTGGGGGGCTCCAAAATCACTGCAGATGGTGACTGCAGCCATGAAATTAAAAGACACTTACTCCTTGGAAGAAAAGCTATGGCCAGCCTAGACAGCATATTAAAAAGCAGAGACATTACTTTGCCGACAAGGTCCATCTAGTCAAAGCTATGGTTTTTCCAGTAGTCATGTATGGATGTGAGAGTTGGACTATAAAGAAAGCTGAGCACCAAAGAATTGATGCTTTTGAACTGTGGTGTTGGAGAAGACCCTGGAGAGTCCCTTGGACAACAAGATCCAACCAGTCAATCCTAAAGGAAATCAGTCCTGCATATTCACTGGAAGGACTGATGCTGAAGCTGGAGCTCCGATACATTGTCCACCCAACTTGAAGAAATGACTCACTGGAAAAGACTCTGATGCTGGGAAATATTGAAGGCAGGAGAAGGGGATGACAGAGGATGAGATGTTGGATGGCATCACCGACTCAATGGACATGAGTTTGAGCAGGTTCTGGGAGCTGGTGATGGACAGGGGAGCCTGGCGTGCTGCAGTCCATGGGGTTGCAAAGAGTCGGACATGACTGAATAACTGAACTGACTGACTAACTGATGTTAGGTAAAGTCTCCACAACAGATAAAAAACAATCATGTATTTATGTGTTAAAAAGAGTGAATTAAATGAATTATAATTTTTAAGTGTTTGAAAACAGTATGGGGGAGAGAAAACTTATGCAGTGCTCAAACTGTACTTTTAAAAAATACTATTTCATTTATACTCATATATGAAAAAAAGGGATATTCTACTATGTTTCAGTTCAGTTCAGTCGCTCAGTCATGTCCGACTCTTTGCAACCCCATGAATTGCAGCACGCCAGGCCTCCCTGTCCATCACCATCTCCCGGAGTTCACTCAGACTCACGTCCATCCAGTCCGTGATGCCATCCAGCCATCTCATCCTCTGTCTTCCCCTTCTCCTCCTGCCCTCAATCCCTCCCAGCATCAAAGCCTTTTCCAATGAGCCAACTCTTCGCATGAGGTGGCCAAAGTACTGGAGCTTCAGCTTTAGCATCATTCCTTCCAAAGAAATCCCAGGGTTGATCTCCTTCAGAATGGACTGGTTGGATCTCTTTGCAGTCCAAGGGACTCTCAAGAGTCTTCGCCAACACCACAGTTCAAAAGCATCAATTCTTCGGCTCTCAGCCTTCTTCACAGTCCAACTCTCACATCCATACATGACCACAGGAAAAACCATAGCCTTGACTAGACGGACCTTAGTCAGCAAAGTAATGTCTCTGCTTTTGAATATACTATCTAGGTTGGTTATAACTTTCCTTCCAAGGAGTAAGTGTCTTTTAATTTCATGGCTGCAGTCACCATCTGCAGTGATTTTGGAGCCCCCAATAACAAAGTCTGACACTGTTTCCACTGTTTCCCCTTCTATTTGCCATGAAGTGAAGGGAGCGGATGCCATGATCTTTGTTTTCTGAATGTTGAGCTTTAAGCCAACGTTTTCGCTCTCCTCTTTCACTTTCATCAAGAGGATTTTTAGATCCTCTTCACTTTCTGCCATAAGGGTGATGTCATCTGCATATATGAGGTTATTGATATTTCTCCCGGCAATCAGTATTTTTTAATGTTTGTGTGTTTTTTTATAAAATTTAGAAGTGATTCGTTATTGAATTCTGTTTCCACTGTTAGTATGTATGTAAACAGTGGAAACAATTCAATAACGAATCACATCTAAATTTTATAAAAAAACACACAAACATTAAAAAATACTGATTGGTTATAGAAAGCAAAGTGGAATAAAAAAACATTCGGTATCATTTTCATTTCCATTAAAGAGCAGCACTCTTGGGAAGAATCAAATCAGTTAGTGAGACTCCTTACACCCCCAAAAAGTATGTACAAAGGAAAGCCAGTGATTATACTGGTTTTATTATTTTTGCTAAGCCATTAAAAAAAGATCACAAAAATAGGTTGAGCACCAAAGAACTGATTCTTTCGAATTGTGGTGCTGCCACAAAAATAGGTTGGGCACCAAAGAATTGATTCTTTTGAATTGTGGTGCTGGAGAAGACTCTTGAGAGCCCTTTGGACTTCAAGGAGATTAAACTAATAAATCCTAAAGGAAATCAACCCTGAATATTCATTGGAAGGACTGATGCTAAAGCTGAAGCTCCAGTACTTTGGCCACCTGATACGAAAAGTCAACACACTGGAAAAGACCCTGATGCTGGGAAAGATTGAGGGCAGGAGGAGAAGGGGATGACAGAGGATGAGATGGTTAGGCAGCATCACTGACTCAATACTCATGAACTTGAGCAAACCCTGGGAAATAGAGGGTTAAAGGAAAGCCTGGCATGCTACAGTCCATTGGGTCAGAAAGAGTTGGACACAACTTAGTGACTGAAAAACAACAAGCCATTTTTTCTTCCTAATACTCAATGCAAAGAAAGTAATATGAAGAAAAATATGCCATTATTCACAATAAAAAGAGTCTGCTTCATTCTGCAGGCATGACATATTGTACAATATTGTACATATTGAGCAGTTCATTGCTCAAGTGGATCAAAGTATCATTTTGATTCTGAGCCACTGAATAGGATCTCATACATATTTGGTGACTGGACTAACTGCATAGGATCTGTGATAGATTGAACCTTCTGTGATCTCGCTAAATAAAAAGCCCTACACAAGAAAAGATAATAATCAATCTGTTCATAAATTCTATCTATAGGCTCTTTCACCACTGTAAGGTGGAAAAGGGGCCCTTCCTTGTTGTGGCCTAAAGACTGATGGATTGATAGTGTGTCTGATACAATGAAGGTAAGAAACTGCCAGATTAAGAAATCCACAATTTGTCTCAATTCTTCAAATGATGGAGCAATTTCCTTTTCTAGGCTGATAATTAATACTGTATTAGCATTGCTACTGGCTATGAACCTCACCACATAAGGTAAGGGATTGAATTCAACCACCTGGTATGTGTTATAGTAACAGATGATACACGTTTCTTTTTCGAAAGTCCGAGTTTTCCCCCTTGGTCTTTTTAAGAGCAAGGAAAGTGAAAAGTGAAGTTGCTCAGTTGGGTCTGACTCTTCGCGACCTTGTGGACTGTGGACTGTAACCTACCAGGCTCCTCTGTCCATGGGATTCTCCTGGCAAAGATACTGGAGTGGGTTGCCTATTCCTTCTCCAGGGATCTTCCTAACCCAGGGATCGAACCCAGGTCTCCCACATTGCAGGCAGATGCTTTACCGTCTGAACCACTAGGGAAGCCCCTGTAAGGGCAAAAGTAGACAAGAAACCAGGTCTCAAAGCATGCTCTGGAGCGTTATTACTGGTGACTTTAACGATAAGCTCTCCATCTCTGACACAACAGTAGCATGAAGCCCTTCAACACTTGGTAATTATACAGGAAGCGTTTCAGGTCATCCACCATAATGATCCCCTTTCTCCAACAGGATTAATCTCCATGCCTGGGTTTCTGGGCTGCCTGGTTCTCTGAGCTGTCTCTTCAGGACAGCTTCTGGGATAGGTTCCTCTAAATGCTGCCATCACATGATTTGTCTGTTTTTTTAATAACAGACTTTATGTTTAAAGGGGAACAATTCTGGATGTCATAATTGTATGCAGTCAAGTTTTAGTTCAGTTCAGTTCAGTTCAGTCGCTCAGTCATGTCCGACTCTTTGTGACCCCAGGCCTCCCTGTCCATCACCAACTCCCAGAGTTCACTTAAACTCACGTCCATCAGGTTGGTGATACCATCCAGCCATCTCATCCTCTGTCGTCCCCTTCTCCTCCTGCCCCCAATCCCTCCCAGCATCAAAGCCTTTTCCAATGAGTCAACTCTTCGCTGAGGTGGCCAAAGTATTGGAGTTTCAGCTTTAGCATCAGTCCCTCCAATGAATACCCAGGACTGATCTCCTTCAGAATGGACTGGTTAGATCTCCTTGCAGTCCAAGGGACTCAAGAGTCTTCTCCAACACCACACTTCAAAAACATCAATTCTTCAGCGCTCAGCTTTCTTCACAGTCCAACTCTCACATCCATACATGACCACTGGAAAAACCATAGCCTTGACTAGACGGTTGGCAAAGTAATGTCTCTGCTTTTCAATATGCTATCTAGGTTGGTTATAACTTTCCTTCCAAAGAATAAGCGTCTTTTAATTTCGTGGCTGCAATCACCACCTGCAGTGATTTTGGAGCCCAAGAAAATAATGTCTGATACTGTTTCCACTGTTTCCCCATCTATTTCCCCTGTTTCCCCATCTATTTCCCATGAAGTGATGGGACCAGATGCCATGATCTTCGTTTTCGGAATGTTGAGCTTTAGGCCAACTTTTTCACCCTCCTCTCTCACTTTCATCAAGAGGCTTTTTAGTTCCTCTTCACTTTCTGCCCTAAGGGTGGTTTCATCTGCATATCTGAGGTTATTGATATTTCTCCCGGCAATCTTGATTCCAGCTTGTG
>SJYQ01006489.1:0-26500 GCA_006410935.1 Redunca redunca
ACAAGTTTAGGTAATCTTTAAAAAAAATTTAATACTTTGCCTTTATTAAAAAAAAAATAAAGTCGAAACGAGTTTGGACACTTAGATTTTCCAGATACTCAGTACTGACTGATTTCACTCTTGATCATTTGAGTTGACACATACTGGTCACGAAGTAAAAATATGATCACGGCAAATATCTGGGTTAAAAGTATCTGGTTTTATCTACCTAAAAAAGTAGATTAAACTGTGTGAAACCCCCACAGTCCAGGAGACTACCAGATCTTTCTCTTTCCCATGACTCCACAATTGGAGTTATCTCTTGAAAACTGGAAGGGTACCCTTGACAGATTTGCAGGACCAATACTTTGCAGTTATTGTATAAATAATATTTTTAGTAAAGTTATCTAGAGTAAGAATAGAGGATGCTTGTAGCTGGCAGTTAACAGAACCGGGATAGGTGGGTACACAGATGTCTTTTATTGTATGGAAGACATAATACCAAAACCATGATTGTGCCAGAAAAATAATTATTACCATATCTATATTTAGTTGAAATAGGGTTTTTTTTTTGTAATTGTTAAATAGCATGATTTTGTGAAGTGTTTGACTAGCCACATCTCATATGTTGTTTTACAACTTTTTATACAGTTAGAGGTTTACAAAGTTGTTGGCATTTCAAAACAAAAGTTTTAATCAAGTATTTCTAGTCTAAATGGGTATCTTTACAGTTTAATCTTAATGAGATGATAATTTACTTACTGCAGCTAGTTACTAAATTAGTGTATGTGTGTACACTATATGTCATATCTTCAAATGCTTAGTGGACTGAAAATTATTTCTTCAAAGGAGAGATGAATTCTTAGCCTTGCTTTTAGCTATTGTTAAAAAATTAGCTCCTTTTTCTTTAAATTAATATAGTTGAGAAAGTGTGTATACTGTTGTTTATTTATGTTTGTTTACCCCCACTAAACTGAGATTCTCTAGAGATCTTATCTTCATACTTAGCTCTAAGTAAAAGTCTTGGCATGTAAAAATTTGTTGTACTGAAGTATAAGAACTCTATTAAGATTACATCTTAATGTTAGTGCAGAAGTAAAGAAAGGAACTTTTAGATGAAGTTGTACAGTTAATATATTAACGTGCCTAATAGTTATTTTGTCTTTGTTTAGCCTTGGCAATTTTCACAGCCACTTAGTTGTAAATAAAATCATTTTTATGGTAGAGCAGTTTCTCTTAGGCAAGACAATATGTATTACTCCCAAATAAGTCATTTGATTGCAATGGCAGAACATGCAGATATATTTAGATAATCATTTTTGATTTCAGTAGCATCTTGGCCATTCTGCAAAGACTCTTCACACTTCACAGTTCCTCGTAAGCATTTTTATTTTGTTAACCACTAGCTCTTCAGTGCTTTTTCAAAATTTGCCGTAGATGATTTAGAGACATTTTCATGACTTTTCTTAGAATTGAAATTTGAACATTGTTTGGGGGAAACTGTTGAATCACAGATGTTCTGGTGAATATTATTATTTTGTCTTGTAACAGTGACCGTATTAACTAGTTATTCTTTCAAAATTCTTACCTCTAGGCCTGATAAAATACTATGGTGTTAACAGAAGGATATACTTAGCATGGCCGTTATTCATGACAGTGCCTCTTATGTGTGTGTGTGTGCTTCTCTTGGCTTTGAGAAGTCAGGAGGTTAACTTAGGCACCCTTTGAGACCATTTCAGTGTTCATATGCTGCTTTTTTCATTGTCTGGTAATTTACCGTTTGCAGATGTGGGTATAGATTTGTAACATACCTATACCCTCTCCTCCCATACACAGCACCATCATCAGTGGATCTTAATCTCCCTGATTTCAGGCTTCTATAGTTGAAATGTTTTCTTACTTCACTAAATTTTGCACCTTATTAGTAATAAAATCACCTCACTGCAGAATGTAACATAATGTAAGTAAGTGTATCTTGGCTTTTGCTTAGGATAGTAGAAACTAGGAAAACTTGGTCATAGTAGTTTCAGCATAGAGTTTTACCATTAAATAGTGCTTTATGATATGAACCCTAGAAGAATGTTATGGAGGCAGAAACCTATTTTTATATTAATCTTGAATATTTATTGTGGGTTTTGTATAGCTTTTGAATTGTGGCTGAGATGAGAGAGGTGGTAATATGTCTATTATCTTGACCCTCTTTCTGTTCTCTTAAAAGTTCTTGATAGGTAAGAAATTCTAGTATGGAGTGAGAACCATGAATTTAGGTTCTTCCTGTAAGTTAAACTGTGTTACTGAGTTTCTGGAGATACCTGCAAGCTGGTTTTAGTGTGGAACTTTGAGACTAAATTAAATTGATGTCAGTTTCATCAATGTAAATTGGTATGAAAGTCAAAGATTCCCAGAATCATACATTAAATTTTGGAGCCAAATCCATTGTATTTGCATAATATTGTAATGGAGCGTGAAGTCTTGAGCCAGTTTTTCATTTTCCATGATGCTGATTTGATTTAGAGGTGTAGCATATTTAAAAATAAAGATCTTTACCAGTCTGTCAAACCACTACTAGCCTGCCCAAATATTATTTTAGTGAGTAGAATAAGAATTTGAATTTTATATACTTCTTTACTGGTGTGCTCTGGCATGCGGCCAGGTTAAGTATTGTTCATCAAACTCACCAGTAAATTTTAGCTGTTGTGTAAAAACTTTTACTATATCTGAGGGTGTAACCTACACAGTGTTGTCTGTAAGATTCTTATTCATTGAACTGAGAGAGTTCTGACTGTGATATAGAATTAGGTGCAACCTAATAGTGGAAGTCTTAATTTGAATGCAAGTTGGAGTCAGAAAACTTTTGTGTTCTGACAAAAACATGACAACTTTTTTTAATAACAGTAGATAACAGTACATGGTTTGGGGCTGAAGTGCAGCCAAGAGAGTGATAATGTAACTGAAGAGGCAATTTAATGTATTTCAAATGTGCTGCCCCAGATTCTACTGCCCAGGAGTGGGATATAGCAGAAGGGTTAAAAAAAAAAAATCACTGCTAGTACAGAGTGAAGCAAGTCAGAGAGAGAAAAACAGTTATCATATATCCCCGTGTCTATGTGGAATCTGGAAAGATGGCACTGATGAACCTATATGGAGGCACCAGTGGAAGCATCAGCATGGCGAACAGGCTTGTGGACACAGTGGGGAAAGGAGAGAAGGCGGAGGGTAGCACTGAGACAGAAATATCACCATATGTAAAATAGATAGCCAGTGGGGATTTGCTGTATGATGCAAAGAGCTCAGATTCAGTGCTGTGACACTGTAGGGGGTGAGGTGAGGAAAGAGGTTCAAGAGGGAGAGGACATATGTACACCTGTGACTGATTCATGTTGATGCATGGTAGAAACCAACACAACATTGTAAAGCAATTATCCTCCAATTAAGAATAAATAAATTTTAAAAAATTACTGCTAGTGTTTCAAAAATGGAAGTAAGTGGTTCTGGGTCTTTGAAACTGTTTTGTAATTATAGCAAATTCATAGATACTTAGAAATGGTGCTTACTAAGAAACAAACTATCTTTTGATAACTGTAAAGAGAAAACAGTAGTTTTTTGTTTGCTCAATGAAAAGCTTTTAATTTAGGATTAAAAAACTTTAATGGGATTTTTAAAAAGCTGCATAGTCCCAAATACTATAAACTGAGAGCTAAATGACCAAAGTAAATCTTGTCCTCTTACATTTTGGTTTGCTTTCATAAAAATTATTTTTATACTCTGATTTATGGATCTGCACATTGGTATAATTTGTCTCTTATGCATATTAAATAAACTTTATTAGATAAAGTTGGATTTAAGCTTATTTTAGTGTGAGTGCAACTGTAATGTATAATTGCTTTAAGGAGAATAGATTAACATTAACTTCATAAAATTAAGAAAGAAATCTCTTCCCCATTTTTTGTCTTGGGATATGGGTATTATTTTTTAGATTTTATACATCACTTGGAAATGGTAATTTTTAAAAAAATTTACTGGATACCAAATCATGAATAACTTCCTAAAACAGCTCATATATTTATGAACCAAATTTCATCAATCATTTTAAATTCCTTTAGGGACATTTAAATGTGTGGTTTTTGAAGACAGTGTATGAAATTTAAAGTGGACAGTTATTTCAGACAGCTGTACTCCAGTATTTTAGAATATTGGTACACACGCACACAGGCATACACACACACAATCTAGTGAAACTACAAGAAAAATCCAGCGTTCTTATTTATTTATATGTTTATATATTCCATTATGGTTTATTACAGGATATTAAATATAGTTTCCTATGCTGTACAGTAGGACCTTTTTGTTTATTCTATGTGTAATTGTCTGCTATTTCCAAACTCCCGATCCGTGGCCCCCTCCTCTGCCTTGGCAACAAGAAGTCTGTTCTCTGTCTGTGACTCTGTTTCCGTTTTATAGATTAAGTTCATTTATTTCATATTTTATGTTATATATATAAGTAGTATCATGTGACATTTATCTTTCTGACTTACTTTGGTATAATAATCTCTAGATCTGCCCATGTAACTTCAGATGGCATTATTTCATTCTGTAAGAAAAATTCAGTATATTTAAATCACTACAATCACCATCTGAACAAAGACTTTTGGTTCTGTAAAACACATGACACATTATTTTGTTGATAATGTCTTCATTATGTCTAAAAAACTGCATAATGATAAATTAGAAGCCATTTAGGTCTCTTGTGTGTTCGTGTAATTAAGACCAGGGGAGTGGTTTGTGTCTTTCCACTTACTGGTACCTGTCACTTTAGGAAATTTTCCCAGTGAATTCCCAAATTGTCATAGTATAGAAGTTCTTTTGGTGTCAGCAATAATCAATTACATCAACCTATGACATACTTTTAAAATGTGTTGGTGAGTGGTGTGTTCTTGTTGAAATATTTTTGCTTAGTTAAATTTGGTATTAAATAAATGTTTGAGAAACTCATGTTGACATACAGAATTCTGCTGGTTTAGGGGAATCACTATTGTTACTTCGTTTTTTAGTTTTTGTTACTTAATTGCATTATTGTTTCCCTTAAAGATAATTCCACCTTGAGTAAAACCTTTATAAAATTTTAACGGTTGTTTTCAAATCCCCATTTCTTTTGTATTAACAAAAGATTTCAAGATTTTGTATTAACAAAAAGATTTCAAGAGTTAAGAGTGGGTTTGATTATTAGTTGATAGATGACTGATCCTAATGATTTAATTTCAGGTGTAGGGCAACACGAGCAAACAGCAGAGTTGATGAGGGCAATACCAGCTTACATTTACTGAGAATTTCTCTTTGTCACACATTACTACCAATGTATTACTTGTATTAGTCCTTGTGTTCTTTACAACAAGCCTGTGGAGTAAAGAACTAGCATTCTCATTTTACATATAAAAATAGTGACTCCCAAAAATGTTAAGTAACTTCCGTAAGATCACATAGCTTATAGCTTGTGAATGGTAAATCCACAGTTTGAACCCAGGCAGTTTGATTCCAGAGCCAGTACATTTTTTTCTTTTCAGGAAAAAAAAAAAGGATCCCACTTACCTGACCAGGGACTGATCCTGGGCCACAGTAGTGAAAGCCTGGAGCCCTAACCAGTAGACAACCAGGAAACTCCCACGAGGCCCGACTCTTAACCACTGTGCTCTGTGGTGTTTATATCAGACTCTGTGGTGGAATAGCTGTTTGAAATATTTAACTCTGCAGCTCTGGTTTCTTAAGCTGTAAATCAAGAAATTGTAGTAGATCTTGCAGGTCACTTCCAATTCTAACATTATAAGAATTCTTTCATCCTGACACAAAACATGATTTTAATATTTCTGATTATTCTTTTTGAAATCTCTTGATCTGTTGAAACACAAAGGTTCAGTCATCTTCCGAAGTCACACTGTTAATGGATAATGGAGCTGGCTTTGTACTCAGATCTCTTATTATCTTGATCTTCTTGTATTTAGTATGTGTGTGTTTGGTTGCGTTAATAATTGAGTTGAATTTAATTTTCTTAATTTTCAAGTCATATCTGTTTGTGTGATATGCTTCAAACAAATGAGAAATGATATTGCTTTTATTTTCTTAAAAGAACTTTTTCCCCCGATTATCAAGTATTGCAACATGCTTATTGTATAAAATTTAGAAATTTTAGAAATATCTGATATAAAGAAAGAGTCCACTGGAGGAGTAACTATTGATAGCTTGGTATTTTATTTATTTTTAAATATATGCATATGCTACAAGTGCTGTGTGCTTTTTAGGACACTTTCTCCTTTAAAATTTTTTATTTTGAAATAATTATAGATTCATAGGAAGCTGTAAACAGTACAGAGGAATCCCATGTACTTTCAGTGGTCACATCTTGCATAATTATAGCACTATATTAAGACTAGGAAATTGACATTGACTCAGTGTGTGTATATGTATGTCATTTTATCCTGAGTAGATTTCTGTAACCAGTAATCTACTCAAGATATGGAAATATTTCATCACTGTGAAGATCTTCATTGGGTTAGCCCCATCCCTCAACAAATTCTCTCTAACCTCTGGCAGATAACATTTAGCCTCTGTACTGTTTTATACCAGTATAATTTTGTCATTTTGAGGACAAATGAAATCATACAGAATGTGAGGTTTTAAGACTGACTTTTCTCTCTCAGCATGATGCCCTTGAGAACCCTTCCAGTGTGTGTATCCAAGGTTTTATTGCTGTGTTTTCCACAGTATGGATGCATCACAGTTTAACTATTCATATATTGTAGTATACTTGTTTTTATATGTCTCAGCAATTACAAGTAATGAAGCTAGGGACACTTGTGTATAGGTTTTTGTGTGGACGTAAGTTTTCATTTGTCTGGGATAAGTGCCCAAGAGTACAATTGCTAGGTCATATGATAAATTTATGTTCATCTCTTTAAGAAATTGCCATACTATTTTCCAGCATGGCTATATAATTTTACTTTGTCACCAGCAGTGCGAGAGATCCAGTTTCTCTGCATTCCTGCCAGAATTTCCTTTTTTCAAAATTTATTTTAGCTATTCGAGTAGGTATATAGTGATATCTCATCATAGTCTTAATTTTTATTTCCCCAGTAGCTAGTGATGCTGAACAGCTTTTCATGGCTTATCTGCCATTCATATATCCTCTTTAATAACATGCCTCTTCATATCTTTTGCTCATTTTTGTTTCTTTTCATCCTAACTTCAGCCCTCATAATCATTTTACACTCTTCTGACAAGTATTCTTTCTAAAACACACTCTTGATTATATCATCCTCTTTTTCAACAATCTCTAGTGGTTCTCCATTATCTGTAGAGTATTTTCAATTTGACCAAAGTTTCCATTATCTGGCCCTAGTATATATTTTCAACTCACTATACTACTATTTCCTGTGCCCTAAGAATACTAACAGTTCTCAATTGTTTTCTGTCTTAATACCTTTGCTCCTATAGTTTTCTCTGCTGGTGTAACTTTTTCTCCATCTCTGCCCAGTTTTTAAAGTCTCAGCTCAAATGTTACTCCCAAGAACTCTTCTGTGATCTCACCAACAGGAAATAACCTCTTTCCAATTCTCTTTTTTATTTTTAGCAAGTTACTTAAGTAACCACTTTATTAGCATTCTTCAGAGGGTTAAATGAGATAATAGATATAAAGAACTAGTAGCTATAATTCCTTTTATCTTTTTAAGAAATGACTTTTTTCAGTACCCACCTGTAAAATCTTTGAGGGTAGGCTCTGCTTCAGATTTATCTAGGTAAATGCCACATTGCCTAGTATGCCTTCAGGTAGCATATGCACAGTAAATATCCAGTTGATGAACAAATGTAACAAGAGGGCATCTTAAGACTGTGTCCCCAGTGCTGTCCTAGCTGACATCTCTGTACAGCAGACAGTAAATGTTTCAGAGTGAACAGTGCAAAATTTGTGATTCACGGAAAGCCTTCATCGTTAGGCAGTCTCATTACTGTAATCATTTTTTTTAAGATTCCTTTTTAAATCTGGGCCATTTTTAAAGTCTTTATTGAATTTGATGCAAAATTGCTTCTGTTTTGGTTTTTTGGCCATGAAGCCTGTGGGATCGTAGCTCTCTGACTAGGTATAGAACCTGCACCCCCCTGAGTTGGAAGGCAGAGTATTAACCACTGGACCGCCAGGGAAGTGCCTCATTAATGTAATCTTTGATATAACTGAAGACCTTTGATAAATTCTGCTGATAACTAGAAAATATTCAATATTTATAAGCATCAGACTCTACAAAACTACATGGACCCTTAGCTCATATGAGATGGTGTGGTGTAATGAATAAGCAGATGGACTTTGAAATCAGATTGTCTAGGGTGGAGTCTTGTTTGTAGTAGTTACTAGTACAAGTTTCTCTGTTTCAGTTATCTGTAAAATGAGAAAGATAATATCTATATGTTTGTTGAGAGAGTTATTTGAACATATTAGTAAAGTATTTAGAACATGCTGGCACTTTGTAACTGCCTTAAATGTTAGCTGATCTATTTAACAGGTATGTTATTACTTCCTGAAAATACACTGAAAAGAGTTTAGCATTAAAGGGAGTGAGTTAGGGAATATAGTTAGTTGACCCTTGAGCAACAAGGGTTTGAATTGTACAGGGACACTTATTTGTCAATTTTTTTCAGTAGTAAATAACTGCAGTACTACACGATCTGCAGTTGGTCAAATCCCTGGATGAAGAACCATGGGTATGAAGGAACTGCCCATTTGGAGGGCTGGCTAGAGGTTATATGCAGATTTTTGACAGAGTAGAGGGTGGGCATGTTATTTTTAAGGATTAACACTACAGATGTCAAATATCTTGTACGTGAATGTCTTGCCCACCATATCCCTGTACCACTGATTGCATGCCTCATTGTGCTTCTCATGCTGTGCTATGCTTAGTTAGTCGTGTCCGACTTTTTGCAACCCCGTGGACTTTGCATTGCAGCCCACCAGGCTCCTCTGTCCATGGGGATTCTCTAGGTAAGAAACTGGAGTGGGTTGCCATGCCTTCCTCCAGGGATTCTTCCCAACCCAGGGATTGAACCCAGATCTCCCACATTGCAGGCAGATTCTTTATCGGCTCAGCTACCAGGGGAGCTTGTGTATATGTTTATATTTTATTCAGTTGTATCATGTAGATTATAAGAGAGACAACAACTCAACATAAAATCAGCCAGTGTATAATAGGTCAAATAAGATGTGTGCCCAGTCACCTCAAAGATTAGTTATCCAAGCCAGAAGTAGAAGAACAAACAGAATTAGATTGAGCAATGTAACATAGTGCTTTGAAACTCTTGGTACGTATCAGAATCACTTGGAGAACTTTTAAAAATGTATAGGTGTAAAGCTTCTCTGGAAAAGGTCAGTTTTCATTCCAATCCCAAAGAAAAGCAATGCCAAAGAATGTTCAGACTACCGCACAGTTGCACTCATCTCACATACTAGTAAAGTAATGCTCAAAATTCTCCAAGCCAGGCTTCAGCAATATGCAAACCATGAACTCCCAGATGTTCAAGCTGGTTTTCGAAAAGGCAGAGGAACCAGAGATCAAATTGCCAACATCCGCTGGATCATGGAAAAAGCAAGAGAGTTCCAGAAAAACATCTATTTCTGCTTTCTTGACTATGCCAAAGCCTTTGACTGTGTGGATCACAATAAACTGTGGAAAATTCTGGAAGAGATGGGAATACAGGACCACCTGACCTGCCTCTTGAGAAACCTATATGCAGGCCAGGAAGCAACAGTTAGAACAGGACATGGAACAACAGACTGGTTCCAAATAGGAAAAGGAGCACGTCAAGGCTGTATATTGTCACCCTGCTTATTCAACTTATATGCAGAGTACATGATGAGAAACGCTGGACTGGAAGAAACACAAGCTGGAATCAAGATTGCCGGGAGAAATATCAATAACCTCAGATATGCAGATGACACCACCCTTATGNGATGCTTTTGAACTGTGGTGTTGGAGAAGACTCTTGAGAGTCCCTTGGACTGCAAGGAGATCCAACCAATCCATTCTGAAGATCAGCCCTGGGATTTCTTTGGAGGGAATGATGCTGAAGCTGAAACTCTAGTACTTTGGCCACCTCATGCGATGAGTTGACTCATTAAAAAAGACTCTGATGCTGGGAGGGATTGGGGGCAGGAGGAGAAGGGGATGACCAAGGACGAGGTGGCTGGATGGCATCACTGACTCGATGGAAGTGAGTCTGAGTGAACTCCGGGAGTTGGTGATGGACAGGGAGGCCTGGCGTGCTATGATTCATGGGGTCGCAAAGAGTCAGACACGACTGAGCAAATCAACTGAACTGAAAGCTCCTCTATCCTGAGAGATTCCGACTCAGTTGTCCTGTAGTGGGGCATGGGGATTGTTGGTACAGACATGTTTTTAAAATTTAGATCATTCTCATATATAGCCAGGGTTGAAAGCCATGATATATATAGTTTACTTAAAGTAGAGCATAGGCAGAGGAGAAGTCAGAGAGAATTGGCTTTTTATATCCTGCACTGTGTAGAAGAGAGACAAACAAACTGGGAGATACAAACAGCCTTTTCTAGATAGGTACTCTCTGTGTGGCACAGATGGTACTTTAGGTCTCATAAGAGTCTGGATTAAATTTTGCTTAATAGCATCTGTTTTTCCTTGTTCTGGTTACTTACTCTACAAGTAACATTCTGCTTACTAAATCAGCCTTCTAGATATATCCAAATTAGAAGGTTGTGTCTGAGACAAGGTGTTTGAGCATTCGCTTTAGACACTTTTCTAGTGTCGGCATTCTGGTTGTGAGTTTGCTGTTAGTCTCCCTTGGTTTTGATGAACTTTAGAGGTACTGACAAGGTCAGATTTTGCAACTTCAAGACTGGATACCAGATCCTGGTTCCTTGTGAATTTACCAAGTTAGTGACCAGGGGTTGTCTCTTGGGAATTAGACATTCTAAATCTCTTGATTTAAAACTATTCGGAAGTCCTGAAGAATTTGTAATAAAATTTTGTAATTAGGCATAAATAACAGGAAAATTTTTAATCTTTTTAAGAGTGTATACTTTCAACAATGAAATAACCAATCTAAAGGCAGGATTTTGTTTTATTTTTTAAAATGATCTTGTTCAAAAAGGCTTTGGGAATTGAGTTCAGTTATTTTGATTACTGCTACTTTTTTGCACATTCATTTAATAATACTTACTGAGAACCTATTATGCGCTAATCACACAGATCTTAGTAGTGTTCTTAGTAATCCATACAATCTTCTGTAAAAATAAAACAAAAACCTAACCTAACAAAAACCTACTAAACTTTCTTGCTGTCCTAGGTATTAGATTTTTTGTCTGTTTGTTTACTAAATACATTCTTATTTTCCTTTGTCTCCCCCTTTCTTTAATTTTTACTGTGGTATTTGTGTATTTTCTTATTCTTGATGTTGTTGAACCTAACTAATAGATGAAATGGCCAGATCTGAATATATGCTTTATTTACATTTTTAATGGGACATTTTATTACTCCAAGTCCTTTTCTACTGACACGGTGTCCTTGGTTGAGGAAAAGATAGTTGAATAGCCTATTGTAATAAAGGGCTTCCCTGGTGGCTCTGAGGTTAAAGCGACTGCCTCCAATGTGGGAGACCTGGGTTCGATCCCTTGGGTCTGTAAGATCCCCTGGAGAAGGAAATGGCAACCCATTGTAATAAAACATGTCATTCATTCCAAAGATAATGGCATATAAATTTAATAAGAAGGTATATAAATTTAATAAGAAAAGCAGATAAAACCGTATCCTTCTTAATTAATTTACCAGGAAATTAAAGGAAACAGCATAAAGTTATTTGCCTTACCTAGAATTTTACCAGATTGTGGACCTTATGAGTTAGTTTGAAGCCTTTAACTTTGGGTACTTTACTTGCTTTGAAAGATGACAACTTAAAGACTGAAGGGCTAAAATGATTATATTCAGTCAGGGTTCAGTTATAAGAGACAAACTAGCCTGTGGACTGGGCTGCTAAGAATGATTTCTATTGTTTTGTTTTTCATTTTGTCTGTGCCAGATCTTAATTGTGGCATGTAGGATCTTTTAGTTGTGGCATGCAAACCCTTTAGTTTTAGCTTGTGGGATCTAGTTCCCTGACCCGGGATTAAGCCTGGACCTCTACATTGGGAGCACAGAGTCTTAGCCACTGGACCACCAGGGAAGTCCAGGAATGACATCTAGAACAAGATTTGAACAAGCCTGCTAGAGGAGTGCTACCTTTGCCGCAGTTAGCAAAGGTAAATATTAGGGTATCAAAAGGCCAGTATGGAACTGTTAAAGAACACACCATTTGAACAACAACCATAACAGACCAATTCAAAAATGAGCAAAAGACTTGAATAGACATTTGTCTAAAGAATACATACAATTGCCCAGAAAGCAAATACAAAGATGCTTACCATCCCTAGTCATTAATGGGACTCAAATCAAAATTACAGGAGATACCACTTCATACCCATTAGGAGGACCATTATTAAAACCAAAAATCCAAAAAAAGCATGTGTTAGTAAGGGATGTGGAAAATTAAAACACTTGTGTGTTGCTCTGGGGATGCAGCTGCTTTGAAAATGGTATGATGATTCCTGAAAAAATTAAGCAATTAATCAAATGACCCAGCAATTCCACAGCTGGATGTATACTCAAAAGAAGTGAAAGCAAGACTTGAACAGATATTTGTATACACTCATGTTCATAGCAGCGTTATTCACAATAGCCAAGAACTAAAAGCCACCTAAGTGTCCACTGATGGATGAATGAATAAACAAAATGTGATATATACATACAATGGAATATTATTTAGCCTTAGAAATGAGAAAGTTTCTGACATATGCTAAAACATGGTGAACCTTGAAGATATTATGCAAAGGAGAATAAGGCAGACATGAAAGGACAAATATTGTAGGATTCCACTGGTTGTGTCTCAGTTTAGTGCAGTTCAGTTCCTCAGTCGTGTCCAACTCTTTGTGACCCCATGGACTGTAGCACACTAGGCTTCCCTGTCCATCTACCAACTCCCGGAGCTTGCTCAAACTCAAGTCCATCGAGTCAGTGATACCATCCAGCCATGTCATCCTCTGTCGTCCTCTTCTCCTCCTGCCTTCAATCCTTCCCAGCATCAGGGTCTTTTCCAATGAGTCAGTTCTTCGCATCAGGTGGCCAAAGTATTGGAGCTTCAGCTTCAGCATCCATCCTTCCAAGGAATATTCAGGACTGATTTCCTTTAGAATGGATTGGTTTGACCTCCTTGCAGTCCAAGGGACTCTGAAGAGTCTTCTCCCAACACCACAGTTCAAAAGCATCAATTCTTCAGTGCTCAGCTTTCTTTACAGTCCAATTCTCACATCCATACACAACTACTGGAAAAACCATAGTTGACTAGATGGACCTTTGTTGGTAATGTCTGTGCTTTTTAATATGCTGTCCAAGTTTGTTGTACCTTTTCTTTCAAGGAGCAAGAGTCTTTTAACTTCAAGGCTGCAGTCACCATCTGTAGTGATTTTGGAGCCCCCAAAAATAAAGTCTGTCAATGTTTCAATTGTTTCCCCATCTGTTTGCCATGAAGTGATGGAACTGGATGCCATGATCTTAGTTTTCTGAATGTTGAGCTTTAAGCCAACTTTTTCACACTCCTCTTTCACTTTCATCAAGAGACTCTTTAGTTCTTCACTTTCTGCCATAAGGGTGGTGTCATCTGCATATCTGAGGTTATTGATATTTCTCTCAGCAGTCTTGATTCCAGCTTGTGCTTCATCCAGCCCAGCATTTCTCATGATGTACTTTGCATGGAAGTTACATAAGCAGGGTGACAATGTACAGCCTTGACGTATTCCTTTCCCAGTTTGGAACCAGTCCGTTGTTCCATGTCCGGTTCTAACTGTTGCTTCTTGAAATGCATACAGGTTTCTCAGGAAGCAGGTAAGGTGGTCTGGTATTCCCATCTCTTTAGGAATTTTCTTAAAATTTAAGAATTTTCAGTTTATTTTGATCCACACAGTCAAAGGCTTTGATGTAGTCAATGAAGCAGAAGTAGACATTTTTCTGGATATTGGTTGTGTCTAGAATAATAGAGACAGAGAATGGTGTTTGGCAGGAGCATGCGGGAGGAAACAATGGGGAGTTTTCATTGGGCATGATGGAAAAGTTTTAAAAATAAACAGTGGTTAATGATTGAACAACAGTGTAAATGTACTTAATTCCACTGAAGAAGTGAAGTGCTGTGCACTTAAAAATGATTGAAACAATAAAATTTCAGGTATGTATAGTTTCACACACACACACATACAGAAGAAACGTATCATCACATTTGTGATGCAGGCATTAGAAAGCAGCTGCAGCTGCTTCCAGACAAAAAGTGAGTGATTCGAAACTGGGGAGTTACATACACACTCACACCCAACATTTCCATAATCGTTCTTGTGGATACCAAACTTTAGAAAAATTTGGCCCCTACTTCACTTTCTGCTTTTGATACTGTGCAGGGGTCCCTGTGGGGTTCCTGGGCACAAAGCCCGTCTGTGTCCGGCATTTCTTTGATTATAGGAAACAGCCTTCATTCGTCCTCCATCACCTTCCCTGAGTCCCAGTGGGCCGATTCAAGCAGTTGTTAATTAGGAAAGGGATGGGAGACCAGGGAGAAACAAACAGTCCAGAGCAGCCTTGGGGCAAGGTCCTGTTTCCCTATCAAAGGTTACACACAACATCATCTTTGAGCTATTTTACAGATACTTAAACCCCCCTCCAGGTGGGAGAAGTTAATGATTAACAATGATATGCTGTCCAGAAGCATGTAGACCCCAGACCAGTTGGACCTGAAGGTTGATGATGCTGACTCCTACTTACCTCGTCATCAACCTATCAAAAGAATGTCTCGGAGCCGATCACACCCTCTTGGACAATTACTGTAAAACTTCTCACTGTCTTCCCCAAGTTGGGACAGATGGCTTTGAGGGCAATAGCCTGCTGTTTCCCATTTTGCCTGGGAAAGTAATAAAGCTGTTCTTTTCTACTTCAGCCAAAACTTTGTCTGAGATTTGATTCAACACTGGTGTACAGAAAAGCTCAGCTTTCCATGTCACTTTTCTGCATCTCATGTCAGGGGATATAGTTGGCTAAACTTAATTCACATTTAGAACCTTAGTGGCAAGGGATCCTGGAGGATAATTTTTAGTTTTTTAACCTCTGTGGTACAAAAAACAACTGGAGGGAGATTGGAAAGGATGTTGAGTGCCAATTCATCGTATTGGTCACAGACACTGAGTCAGTGGTGATTCACAGATGGTAATACTCCTTGTGTCAAGTCATCATTTCCAGTAGTGGCCAGATTGTCCTGTCACAGAGATAGGGAAGGGCAAAACAAATAGCTTTAGTGAGGCAGAATAGGGAAAGAGTTTGCTGATAGACATTGTCTCTTTTTGTAGTTCTGGACTGACTGTGCTTGGTTTGTTACACCTAATACACAGTATTTACAGTTTTAATATAGTATTCACAACTGAGTTATTTATATTATTGTGAAGATAATAATTTAGTGCTTATCACTCCAGTGGAATGCATAGCACTCACTGATTAATGAGTAGCTATGCTTCTGGAGAAGGCAGTGGCACCCCACTCCAGTACTCTTGCCTGGAAAATCCCATGGATGGAGGAGCCTGGTGGGCTGCAGTCCATGGGGTCGCCAAGAGTCAGACACGACTGAGCGACTTCACTTTCACTTTTCACTTTCCTGCATTGGAGAAGGAAATGGCAACCCACTCCAGTGTTCTTGCCTGGAGAATCCTAGGGACGGTGGAGCCTGGTGGACTGCTGTCTTTGGGGTCGCACAGAGTCGGACATGACTGAAGCGACTTAGCAGCAGTAGCAGCAGCATGCTTCTGTTAAGAAATACCAGATTTTGGGGGGACTTCCCTGGTGGCCCACTGGTTAAGACTTTGTCTTCTGATGCACTGGGTGCAGGTTTGATGCCTGGTTGGTAAGCTAAGGTCCCACATGCCTCATGGCCAAAAAAGCAAAAACATAAGCAATATTGTAACAAATTTAATAAAGACTTAAAAAAAATACTAGATTTAAAGTTCTTCTGTTTATGAAAGCTGTTTTCATTGTGTTAAGTATGGAGATCATAGGAAATAATGAATTCTTTTGCTGTCAAGCTGTTGAAATCTCTAATCAATGTGCACTAAATTTGGAGAGAAATATAAATTTGCTAGTAAATGAACAAGTTGATATGCTGAAAATTGAATTTTTGAATAGGTTTCAAAAATTTGTCGGAGTCCATCCAAAAGATAAGATATCTGTACAGAACAGTCAGATGCTTTAGTTTATGTATTATCGATGAGTTGGAACTAAGCTTGAGTAATGCCTGTTGATGGTACAATTCTGCACGAGTGGACTGTGTTCTCAGTGCCTTGTATTGACCTTTGATAACTAATTTCTTAATTGCTCATGATTTCAAAATAAACTTCTAAATTGTATCTCAAGTTGAGATCTTTCCTTTATGTACCAATTAACATTTTGGACAGGTTCCATGCTTTGCATGCAGTGCTTTTTGATGTGGGTCAAGCTTTTTGATGTAGATCAGGCTTTAATGACTACCTAGGAGTTAGTGTCCAGTTAACATGTCAGAATTTTTTGATTCTGTTATTCTACTTCTAGAAATCTAACCGAAGACACTGCAGTACTGTTTGTAATAGTAATAAAATTGTGAACAGTTGTCAATATTGGGAAATTGGCAGATTATTGTATAGGCATACAATGGAATGTCCTTTTCAAAGGATAGTTTGATGACATTAGACAGGACTCATGCAACAATGTTAAGTAAAAATGTATTACATGTGGCATGATTTCTCTGTAGAAATTTTCTATATAGAAAATACTATGTGTAAAAGATAAATTAAAAAATTAAAAGTGGGGCAGGGGTAATTTTGAAATTATAATTTCAGTGTTCTTCAACAGATACATTGTTCTTCTATATATTTTTCTGTCTTTATTATAGAAGTATATACTTTAACAGATCAAAACAATGCAGAAATTTGTAGAGTAAAAACCATAAAATTATGTCCTTAAGTCACCTAACTAGGCAAATGAAGTCTAATTTATCAACTTGTTCTCAAAGGATTTTGTTTTTGTTGTCATATCTAAGAAATCTTTACTTAACCTAAATTCAAAAAGATTTTCTCATATATTTTCTTTTAGAAATTTTCAGTTTTAGATTTTACCTTAGGTCTATAATCCATTGAAGTTAATTTTTATATGTGGTGAGAGATATGGATTACTGTTTTTGCATATAGATACTCATTTGATCTAATAGCATTTGAGTGATCACACCATCATGATTATCTGGGTCATGAAGATATTTTTGGACAGTTCTTCTGTGTATTCTTGCCACCTCTTCTTAATATCTTCTGCTTCTGTTAGGTCCATACCATTTCTGTCCTTTGTCGAGCCCATCTTTGCATGAAATGTTCCTCGGTATCTCTAATTTTCTTGAAGAGATCTCTAGTCTTTTCCATTCTGTTCTTTTCCTCTATATCTTTGCATTGATCACTGAAGAAGGCTTTCTTATGTCTTCTTGCTATTCTTTGGAACTCTGCATTCAGATGCTTATATCTTTCCTTTTCTCCTTTGCTTTTTGCCTCTCTTCTTTTCACAGCTATTTGTAAGGCCTCCCCAGACAGCCATTTTGCTTTTTTGCATTTCTTTTCCATGGGGATGGTCTTGATCCCTGTCTCCTGTACAATGTCACGAACCTCATTCCATAGTTCATCAGGCACTCTATCTATCAGATCTAGGCCCTTAAATCTATTTCTCACTTCCACTGTATAATCATAAGGGATTTGATTTAGGTCATACCTGAATGGTCTAGTGGTTTTCCCTACTTTCTTCAATTTAAGTCTGAATTTGGCAATAAGGAGTTCATGATCTGAGCCACAGTCAGCTCCTGGTCTTGTTTTTGTTGACTGTATAGAGCTTCTCCATCTTTGGCTGCAAAGAATATAATCAATCTGATTTCGGTGTTGACCATCTGGTGATGTCCATGTGTAGAGTCTTCTCTTGTATTGTTGGAAGAGGGTGTTTGCTATGACCAGTGCATTTTCTTTGCAAAACTCTATTAGTCTTTGCCCTGCTTCATTCCGCATTCCAAGGCCAAATTTGCCTGTTACTCCAGGTGTTTCTTGACTTCCTACTTTTGCATTCCAATCCCCTATAATGAAAAGGACATCTTTTTTGGGTGTTAGTTCTAAGAGGTCTTGTAGGTCTTCATAGAACCGTTCAACTTCAGCTTCTTCAGTGTTACTGGTTGGGGCATAGACTTGGATTACTGTGATATTGAATGCTAAAGCTGAAACTCCAGTACTTTGGCCACCTCATGCGAAGAGTTGACTCATTGGAAAAGACTTTGATGCTGGCAGGGATTGGGGGCAGGAGGAGAAGGGGACGACCCAGGATGAGATGGCTGGATGGCATCACTGACTCGATGGACACGAGTCTGAGTGAACTCCGAGAGTTGGTGATGGACAGGGAGGCCTGGCGTGCTGTGATTCATGGGGTCGCAAAGAGTCGGACACGACTGAGCGACTAAACTGAACTGACTGAATAGCATTTGATGAAAAGACAATTCTTTCTCCACTGAATTGCCTGTGCACAACTGTAGAATATTATATGTCCATAAATATGTGGGTCTGTTTCTCTATTCTCTGTTCTATTCCATTGATTTATTTTTATGCCAGTACTGAGTTCAGTGGCTCAGTCGTGTCTGACTCTTTGTGACCCCATAGACTGCAGCACGCCAGGCCTCCCTGTCCATCACCAACTCCCGGAGCTTACTCAAACTCATGTCCATTGAGTTGGTGATGCCATCCAACCATCTCATCCTTTGTCTTCCCTTCTCCTCCTGCTTTCAATCTTTCCCAGCATCAGGGTCTTTTCCAGTGAGTCAGTCTTGTAATTAGTTATCTAATCTTATTCTTTTTCAAGCTTGTTCTGGTTATTCTGTGTCCTTTGCATTTCCATATCAGCTTTTGAAATAAGTTTATCAGTATCTACAAAGAAATTTACTGGGATTTTGATTGGGACTGCATGAATTTATAGAACAAATTTGGTAAGAATTGATGCATGTCAATGAAAATCAGTTGATCTAAGAAGGACATGGAAAATTTTATTTGAGCCAAACTGGAGACTATAATCCAAGAACAGCATGTCAGAAAGCTCTCAGAGCTGTTCTACCAATTAGAAGTGTAGGCATAGTTATGTTTTTGTTTTTGAGACAGAGGGCTGTACATTAAATGATATATTATTGACAGTTTAATACTCCAGATCTAAAAGTCTTGTGGCCCCTTAACAAGATCAAGAAGGAAAGTTATCTTTTAAGGAGTTGTCTTATTGGTGCTAGAAGAATGTTGCACTTTATGGCTGAGCAGGTGTTTCTGCCAATGGGGGAGGTTTGGTTGATGCATAATGCAGATATGCAGTTCTTGGTGGTGAAGGGAGAAGAGGCCAAAGGCAGAGAAAAAAATATTTTGTAATGTTTAAATTTTTCTTGTCTTACTGTAAAATATGAATGTTTTTATATGTAAAATATGAATACTTTTAAAATATTACTGAATTTGATTTGCTAAGATATGTTTCAGATTTTTCCTTCTATGTTCTTAAGGCCTGTCAGGCTATAGTTTTATTTTTTTGTAATGTCATTTCTGGTTTTGGTATCAGGATAAAACTGGCCTCATGGAATAAATTCAGAAATATTCCCTGCTTTTCTGGAAGAATTTTATTTTAGTAATCTGTTTCTCCCAACTTCTGTGCTATTGTTGACATATATTCTACTTATGTATTTACCCATGTAAGTACCATTTCTGATATTCTTCCATGGTTTGTGTAGATTCTTATTTTCATATGATGGCATTTTTGTCCTGTGTGAAGGACTTCCTTTTCACATTTCTGGTGGTTCAGGTCTGCTGGAGATGAAATTGTTTAGGTTTTGTGTGTCTGAAAAAGTATTTATTTTACCTTTGTTTTTTAACAACATTTTACTGGTCCTAGAATTATAGGTTGGTTTTTTTTTTTCCTTTTGGTGTTTTAAAGACATTATTTCACTGTCTTCTAACTTCCATTGTTTCTTGTGAGGAATCTGCTATCATTATCTTTGTTCCTGTGTATGTAATGTATATATCTTCTCTTTTTACTTTTAAGATTTTCTCATTATCACTGGTTTTGAGTGATTTGATTATGTTATGGTATGGTGTAGTTTTTTGTGTGGTTCTAATGTTTGGAGTTTATTGAGCTTTTTGGGTGTGAGTTTATAGTTTTCACCAAGTTTGGAAAATGCTGGCCATTAGCACTTAAAAACGTTTTCTCCTGTCCTCTCCTGTCTCCTCCCTTCAGGACTACATAAATGCGTCTATTAGACGGTTTGAAGTTGTCCCACCTCTCACTGATGTTCTTTTCATTTTGTTTCTTTTTCTTTTTTTTAATCATGGTAAAATATACATAGCAAACTTAAGATTTTAATCATTTTGAAGTCCATAATTCAGTGGCATTAAGTACATTTGCTTTAGTACATTTGCTTTGTTGTGCACCCATTACTAGCATCCATTTCCAGAACTTTTTCATCATCCCAAATGAAAACTCTGTAGCCCTTAAACAGTAATTCCCCTTTGTTGCCTATTGCTCAGTCCCTGGAAACCGCTATCTGCTTCTGTCTCTATGAATTTGACTGTTCTGGTACCTCATCTAAAGTGAATCATACAACATTTGTCCTTTTGTGTCTGACTTATTTCATTTAGCACAAGGTCTTCAAGATTCCTTTTAAAGACTAAATATTGTTCTCTTCATTTTTAAAAGCTCTCTTTTTCCTGTGTTTCATTTTGAATAATTCATTGTTATGTCTTTAGGTTTACTATGCCTTAATAGTATCTAATCAGCTATTAATCCCATCCAATGTGTTTTTTATTACGTATCTTTGCAATTTCATTTCAAGAAGTTTGAGTTGGATCTTATGTATCCATATCTCTTATTTCACTTTTTGAACATATGTAGTACAGTTACCATATCTGTGTTAACATCCTTGTCTGATAATTTTATTATCTGTGTCCTGGGTCAATTTCAGTTGATTTTCTACATGTTGTAGGTGAGTTTTCCTACTTCTGTGCATGCCTGGTCATCTTTGATTGGTTCCCAGACATAGTGATTTTACCTGTTGGGTGCTGAATACTTTTGTATTCCTATTAATATTCTCCCGCTTTGTTGAGGGATGTGATTAAATTACTTGAAAACACTCTGATCCTTTTGATTCTGCTTTTAAGATATGTTTGGCTGAACCAGAGACATGTTTAGGTTTAGGGCAGGATTTCTCCATATCAGCACTAATTCTTTGTTGTGAGAGCCTGTCCTATGCATTGCAGAGTGTTTTAACAGTATCCCTAGTCTCTAGTCTTTAGATGAGCCCTAGCTGTGACAACCAAAAATATCTCCAGAAATTGCCAAATGTTTTGGGGTACCAGTTGCTCCCAGTTGAGAGCTCCTGTTTTAGGGTTAATTTTGCCTTTCTACTATGGAAAGATCTTGCTGTGTACTCTGCCCAGTGCCCCATGAGTCATGAGATTTTTTTTTTCCAGCCTGGTTGTTTGCAGTAGGCACTTTTAGTGATCTTGTGTGAGTAGTAGGCATTATCACCTCTAATCTTTCTGGGTACTTCTTTTTTCAGTCTTGTTTGGTTTCCTCACATACAGGTGTTGATCAGCATTCAGCTGCCTGTTCAAGGGTGATCCTTTGCAACTCTCTGGAGTTCCATCTTAGTCTACGTACAGTGTTATAACAAAAATACTGTAGGCTGAGTGCCTTAACACATACATCTATTTCTCATGGATCTGGAGTCTAAGGAATCCAAGATCAAAGTGCCAGCAGATTTGGTGTCTATGAGGTCTACTTCATAGGTGGTCTTCTTTTATCTGTGTCTTTACATGGCAGAACAGCTGAGAAAACTCTCTGGGGTATATAAGGGCATTAATTCTGTTCATGAGGATTCTGCCTTAATGACCTAATCACCTCCTAATGCTATCCCATTAGGAGTCAGAATTTCAATACAGGAATATAAGCATTCAATCTATAACAAGTTCTCTGTCTTTCTCCTCTCTATTATTCTCTCCCGTGTACACTAACCACCTTGATTTCCCTAGACTCTCACTTCCATCGCCACTCACGTAGCCTGCTGGGCCTCACCCAGTTCATATCCTGCACTGCTCATTCATGGCAGGGGCAGCAGGGCTCACCTGTTTCCTCCTCTCAAGGATCTCCTTGATATCTTGTGCCCACTGTTTTGAAATTGGTTTTCTCTCCATATATTTTGTCTATATTTTGGCTGTTTCAGGTGAAAAAGTAAATCTGGTTTCTCTCATTGCATCTTGGTCAGAAACAGAAGTCCCTTTAACTGATAGTTGATTCATATTAATTATTGATTAAAGCTGAAAGTATTCTGAAATGTTTACTAATTTCTTCATTCTGCTGTCATATTCTTCATTAAAAGTTTTCTTTTCCGAGTAGGTCCTGTGGTACAACAAAAACATTATGTTGTCCTGAAGCATTTTATCATCTTTTAATATACCTCTTTAGTGTAGGTTTTCATAGTGTTAACTAAATACGGGCCTCTAACTGTATGTAGCAGTATAGAATTAAAGGGCGTGCCCTGACCTGATGGGGTACAACAGTGCAATGTGTCTTGGTTTTAGGGCATTGCCACAGCAGGTTCAAAGACTTCTAGGAAGCTTTCTTGTATGACAACTCATATTTTCTAGCAGCTGAAACACCAGCATCAAAGCCTGTTTGTTAGTTAATTGAGGCTATAGAGAACAGATTGTTAGCCAGATTGGAGGTGTTACAAGACAGAAAAAAAAAACCAAAAATACGAGAGATCATTTTGAGCAGTGTATGAAGTGAAACTCGACTGAAGAACAAGGCTAAAAGGATGGGAGTGACTTGGAACCCACTGGTGGTAAGCTGTTAGAAAAATGAAAAAGTGAAATAGAAATAAAATGACAAAAGGAATCTGGCCTTATTTTGTATGAGATGAGCCTCTCATACTTTTTACATTGTAATTGTTGCAGAGTTCATAGCATGCACTTGTTGGATATTCAGGGTTGAAATAATTTATTCAGAGAATACCTTGGGGAAAAGATATGTATGTAGTATGTAGGATGAAGCCATCTGGCTGTCTATATGGATTAAAACATAGCAAAATCATTTTAAATGGCGCTATATATATGTAATAAGTGATATAAAATTATATACATCAATGGGTGTAAATTCCATGAGTTGAAGTGAATAAATCATAATTCCCTGTCCTTTGGGGTGGTGATGCTATATTGTAGGTAAAAAGACTGGAAACCTATTGTGGCTTTAGACTATTAAAAGCTTTGTTTAGAAACACTGAGTTAAGGTTTCCAAAAACTAGGTTTGCTTTGTAGTAATCAAAATATAAACATTTAATGAGCATGTTTCTTGTTGGCCGAATATTTTTGATGGTGTAAAAAGTACTTATGTAGCTGGGTATCTGCCTTTTTCAGGTAATTATAAGTATTCGTGGCAACAGTTTGTGTTGGCTAGAAGAATGCAGAAATGGCAGCTTTTTACTTTTCCTCCGCATAAGGAAGCATAGGAAGTTTTCATAGCCAAAAATGCTTATGATAAAGGAATTAATATGTCTGGGAGGAGAGAAGGGTATTGATGTTTTGTTTTAGTTTTTAAAACTTTTGAAATCAAGTTTAACACGTGTACAGTGTAGCTCATAAGTATACGGATTGATGAATTTCAGTGTATAGCTACTATTCCGATTAAGAAATGGAACATATGTATTGGAGCCAGCTGCGAGCGGACATGTGAGTGTTTGTTGAGTCATTCTTTCTCCTCCTCCTTCTTTAATGCTTTAAAGCTTACCTACTGTGTTTCTAAAAAATCATCTCAGAAGAAAAGATGGTCTTTAGTGGTCTGGAAAATGTCAGAAAACCCACTGACTTCAGTTGTTGAGAAAGTACTTTAGGAAACTAGGTTTTTTCCATGTAAGCCTTTGTCTCCCATGTATCTGAAAAAAGTTTAGAAGCCTGATATAGGCCCAAGTGACTGAACACTTTAAAATGGAAAGTGAACATAAACAGAACTGTGTGGGATTAAAGTAGTAAAAATTATTAGTACTTTTTGAAATGGTACATTCCTTTCTATAATTGAAGTATAGGGAATTCCTTGGAGGTCCAGTGGTTAGGACACAGTGCTTTCATTTCTGAGGACTCAGATTCAGCCCCTGGTCGGGAACTAAGATCCTACAAGCTGTGTGGTGTGGCCACCAAAAAAAAAGAAAGAAAGAAATACTATAATTGCAGTATAAAATATGACCCCTCAAATTTGTGGGCATTGAAGTGTTTTATCACTAAATCACAATGATATTTTAAGAAGGAAACTCCTTATAAGTTCTGTAATGGAATATTCAAGGTATAGAAAGAAATGAGCTATTAAGATATTTATAGATATTTGTATCTAGTAAAGGTTTTATATCTGTTGTAGAAATTATTTGTATAGTATGTTTAATCTTAAGGGGTTTCCTGAAATTAGTTTTCCATCTACCTTTGTGGTTCTTTTGTTTTGTTTTGTTTCTTTTTGGAGTCAGTTGCTGTTAGTTGCCAAGTTGTGTCCAACTCTTTGTGACCCCATGGACTGTAGCGCGCCAGGCGTCCCTGTCCCTCAGCATCTCTCAGAGTTTGCCCAAGTTCATGTCGATTGAATCAGTGATGCCATCCAATCATTTCATCCTGTCTCCCTCTTCTGCTTCTGCCTTCAGTCTTTCCCAGCATCAGGGTCTTTCCATTGAGTCGGCTGTTCAGAGCTGTTCGTGATTGCCTTCCGCTCTTCCTTCTGCGCTGGGGGGCTCATCTTTTGGTGTCATTATCTTTTTGCCTTTTTATACAGTTTATGGGGTTCTCATGGCAGGAATACTGGGGTGGTTTGCCATTGCCACCTCCAGTGGATCACGTTTTGTCAGAATTCTCCACTGTGACCATCTGTCTTGGGTGGCCCTGCATGGAATGACTCATAGCTTCATTGAGTTATTCAAGCTGCTTCCCCACGACAGGGCAGTGATCCATGATTTGGAGGCAGGAGAGATATTTATTCCTCAAATGTGAAGATTTCTAATATTTGATTTATTTTCACATATGACAAATCTTTCTGTATTTCTCATTTTATGAAAGTGTTGAGTTATTTTTCTCAATTGTTCTCACCAGTAGGCTTTTTCTAATTAAGTTATGGCCTGCTATGGTATGGGAAAGCCACTTGTAAAATATTACCAAAAAAACATTTTATAAAAATGTTTGGTCATTAGCTTTTCCTCAGCTACTGAATTTATGTGTATAAACTTATTAGAATGTTAATCTATTGAAAACTACTCATTAATGAATAATTTTGTTTCTTTTTTCTTGTCCAGAAGCCAGTATAGCAGTGAAGATGAATAACTGTTTCTGGTGTATTTATGTGTATTTGATCTTCAAAGAAGTTGTTAGGGCACATTGAGTTTTTGCTTATTTTCCTATTTTCCCTTAACAGACAGTTGAAGAAGAAATGGCTGGTCCTAACCAACTCTGCATTCGCCGCTGGACTACCAAGCATGTAGCTGTTTGGCTGAAGGATGAAGGTTTTTTTGAGTATGTAGATGTTTTATGCAACAAGCACCGACTTGATGGAATCACTTTGCTTACATTGACTGAATATGATCTCCGATCTCCTCCTCTGGAAATCAAAGTCTTAGGGGACATTAAAAGGTTAATGCTCTCAGTCCGAAAATTGCAGAAAATACATATTGATGTTTTAGAAGAGATGGGATACAACAGTGACAGTCCCATGAGTCCCATGACTCCATTTATCAGTGCTCTTCAGAGTGCAGAGTGGCTCTGTAATGGGGAGCCTTCACATGACTGTGATGGACCCATCACTGATTTGAGTTCTGATCAATACCAGTATGTGAATGGTAAAAACAAACATTCTATTCGAAGATTGGACCCAGAGTATTGGAAGACCATACTGAGTTGTGTATATGTTTTCATAGTATTTGGATTTACATCTTTCATAATGGTTATTGTCCACGAGCGAGTGCCTGACATGCAGACCTATCCGCCACTCCCAGATATATTCTTAGACAGGTAAGTTTTCTTTCTAGTTACCAATTTGTAGAGGATAGCTATAATAGCAGTGATAATACATTCATGACAATTAGGTTGTTTATTACTGTTGCTTTGGTCGATATGTACTTTCCATTTTCTTTATCTGGTAATATGTAAAGATAGTCTTTGGAATTGCCTTTTTCCCTTAAACTAGACCTCAAGTCTAGATGAGTAGAAAGAACCACTTCTTATTTTATTTTTCTATGTTATATTTCTATTTTTCTATGTTATAGCTGTAATATTTTCTATATTTATGTTATAGCTCCT
>SJYQ01006489.1:26508-73574 GCA_006410935.1 Redunca redunca
CTCCTTGGCCACTTCATATTTTAAAAGGGTTTCCTGGAATGTTATTTGTAGTAAATGGAATTAGGTTATTATTATTTTTTTTTAAAGATGAACAGGGTTTTGCTTTTCTAAAAATGTGAGGAAGTCTCCTGTATCATCAAATAAGTTAGAATTATCACAGATGCTACAAACTGATTGTTGATAGTATTCTGTTGATTTATAAACACTGAATTCATAAAAAAGAATATAGTATATTAAATGAAAAATAAGACTACAACAAAACTTAAAGCTATTAGTTTTTATATTTGTGATTTTAAAATGTCTTTTTAGTTTGTATTGCTATCTTATTTGTTTTTATAAAATATTGTACCCTTCTGAAAGTGCCTTATAGTATATGGTTTTTTTTTAAATGAAGTGAATTACAGTGTCCACATTAAGGTGGCAGAATGACACATATATCACATTTTATTCTCTCTTAAGCCCTGACAGAAAGCATAGTGAAGAAGTTATGTTTGTTTGTTGGTTGGTCTTAAATTATAAACACAAGGAAAGGGCAGATAAGAGAGGAGAAAAGAGCTGTACATTTTTGAAAGTTTGAAAGCAGATGGGTAAGTAGCAACAAGCAGAGCTAAAGTAACCTAATTCTAAAGCAGCCATCAGGAAAACTGAGAAACAACCCAGTCTATGTTGCAGATTTCTCAAAGCTCTGGATACTGTAGGTGAAAGGGTGATGCCAAAAAAAAAAGAGAGAGAGAGAGAGAATTGAATGAAAGCTGTTTAAGAAACTGTTAGATCCCTATATCTCCTTCCCTATTTTATCGTACACAGTTTTTCCAAGAGAAGACCCTAAGGAAGTGAAGAAGACAGCTTGTGGATAAGAGTACTCTAGGCAGAAGAAACAGCAGGGTGCAAAGGTCCTGAATTGTTAGTAGGCTTAGCATGTTTAAGGAACACCAGTTGAGAGATGGGGAGAACAGTTGGAGATGAGATCTAAGAGCAGACAGGAATCCAGACTGTATATGTACTTGTTGACAATTGTAAGGACTTGAGATTTCATTCTAAGTGAAAAGGGAAGCCATTGAATAGCATTTAGGATAAGAGTAGAGTGATCTAACGTCCATTTTAAAAGGGCACTCTAATGGTTGTTGTATTGAGAATAGCATAAGGATGGGGATGGGAAAGCAGAGGTTAGTTAAGTTATTGGAATTCATCTAGACAAAGATGAGGTGGGTTGGATTAGGATAGTAGTGGTACACACATACATACATGTGTGTGTGTTTGCAACAAGATTTGCTTGTGGATTTGCATGTAAGGTGTAGGAAAAAGAGAATTCAAGGATTATTCCAAGACTTTTGACTTGAGCATCTGGAAGGATGAAGTTGCCCTTCATAGAGGTGGGAAGACTGTGGAAAGACTTCCAACTTCTTGGAGAGAAAAGTGAGGGTTTGGTTTTAGACATGTAATGTTTGAGGTATGTTTTATACCAAATCAGATGTCAAGTAAGAGATGGGAAGATGAGTTAAGAGTTCAGAGAGTCTGGGCTGAAATTTGGGAGTTAATGAGCGTAAGTAAAGCTGTGATAATTGTTAATGTCTCCTAGGTAGTGAGTTTAGAAGGGAAAGGAAGAAGATTGAAGATTGATCCCAAGAATAATTATAATATCTAGAGGTCAGAAAAGTAAGTCAAAACCAGTAAAGAAGAAAACTGAGGAAGTCAGGGCAGAGAGAGCAAGAGAATATTCTGGAAGCCAAGTTTGTTTGTTTGTTTGTTTAAGTATTTTTAGAAGACAGGAATAATTTATAATTAGCTGTGTCAGATGCTACAGAGAGGTCAAGTAAGATGAGGACTGTTGACCTTGACAAGGGCAAAAGCCTGATGGTAGTGGATTCAAGAGAGAATGTGAGACTGGAATATACCCAAAGGTGTATCTCCACACATATGAAGCAGCATATGTACAGAGTTATTCATTGTGACATTATGTGTAAAAATTATAAATATTGGAAATACTGTAAATGTTTATCCATGGAAAACTGGTTGAATACACTGTGGTATACTTACACAATAGAGTACTAGCTAATCATAGAAAAGAATGAGGAAGATTTCTGTGAACTGATAATGAAATGGTTTGTAAGAAAAACTCAGTAGCAATGAAGCACCATGAGCATCCAGATCATGGTTTCTAAATCCCAATCTCTACTAAAGGGACAGACTAGGACTCCTTAGAGAAATGGTTGATTTTAAGTTTGGAGCATGGTAAGCATAAAATGAGCCTGCAATAAATCTTATGCCATAAAGCAAGGAAGTGGAAACCAGTGGAAACCTATCAAAATAACATATGATCTGGTTTTAAGGGGCTCCCACTAATCAAATTGGGACAGTCAGAACATCAAGAAGCATAATGGTGGTAATGAATTATAATATACTGAGTAAGAATCTATGGACCCATAGTGATAAACAAAACCAAGAAGGAGTTTTTTAAGGGAATTATAAGAGAAGTTGAAGAGCCAAAACCAAGCACAACACATGAACTTTAATTGGATCCTTGATCAAGAAAAAAAAAAATTCTGCTCTAAGAACATTTTAGGGATAACTAGGAAAATTTGAATATAGATTGCGTATCAGATGATACAGTGTGACACTAAGTGTTACAGTTTCCTGGGTATAACAGTGTATTGGGTTATAAAGAAGGTACCCTTGATCTTAGGACATATATGTTGAAGTGTTTAGAGAAGTGTCATAATGTTTGCAACTTTTCCAGAAAGATTTAGTCTCAGAGAGAAAATTGTGTGTATGTGTGTGTGTAGGTATGTATAGAGAGAAATAAAGCAAATGTGGGAAGATGTTATCGTAAACAATCAATAAATTTAAATAAAAAATATAAAGTGTTTATTCTTTAAAGGTTTTTTTTTTGTTGTTATCAGAATTTTTCAAAGTTAAAAAAAGGGGAAGGGCAAAGAAATGATGTGAGAGAGAGGAGGAAAATGGGAGGAGAGAAACTGGAAACAATCAAGTCTTACAGGCCCTTAAAAGTTTTTCTGTAAGAGCAGCAGTAAATGGAGCTGTAGCTTGGAGAGGAGTCACCAGGGTTTTATTTTGGATGGACTATAGTGTGGCTGTTATATTGATGATGGGAATGACCCAATTTAAGGCAAAGGATATGAGAGGGTATAATTGATGGACTAATGTCCTTAAGTAGATAACAAGGGGTTGGATCTTGTACGTGGGTGAGGCAGGTCTTAGTGACATGATCTATTCATTCACAACAGGGGAGGATAGAAAATATGGAAGCAGATATAAGATTGCCAGTTGTGTTGGTAGAGCATGAGGAAGTACTCTGCTGATTGTCTTTGGTTTTTGGGGGATTTTTTGCTGATTGTCTTTATCTTTTCTGAATACAGATTTAGAAGAGAGAGAAGGTCAGAGGTTTGCGGAGAAAGGGCAAGTGTGAATGAACAGACTTGTGTGAGGCAGCAGCAGCACTAAGGGCCTGCTTGAAGTTAATAGTCAGGTTGACTCAGTGTTTTTTCACCACTCAACTGCACAGATACAGGTATAGAATAGGTAGATAGTTGGATTTCAGCGGGGTCAAAACTTTGCTAGGCAGTACAGTAAAGGAAGAAGAAGAAACAGGGAGTATAATGACTGACTATAAACTTTGGTGGATAAGGAGGGAGGGGAGGATATGAAGTAGTGAAGGACAGAGGAAGTGTTATTAAGATCTATGGATTTGGAGTCTCAGAATTATTAAAGTTGGAGAAGTAGGAGGAGTAAGATGGTAAAACAAGAAATGTTGATTAGGATTCTTGACCTTCAGCTGTGAAGAATAGTCTCAGTGATGACAAGATCCAATTTATGTCTGGCTTCTTTAATTTAGTGTACTGTTTCTAAGATTCATCCATATGAGTAGTATGCATCTGTACACCATTCCTTTTTATTACAGAATATTATTTCATTGTATGGATATACTGCATTTAGCTTATCCATTCATTAATCGATGAATGTTTGAGTTGTGTTCACTTTTTGGCTACTATTGATACTTATGCTATGAACATTCATATACAAAGTTGTGTATAGACATATGTTTTCAGTTTGCAATGGGGATTTGAAACCAAATTTTGCCTAACATGCTACAGTGCCACCAGCTACAAAGCCTTGTGCTCTTAAATATCTAAACTTCATTCATGAATGGTAGCAGGAGCTGTCAGCATTCCTTCTATATCCTCTTGGATTGCTTTTCCATTTTCTTGCACATTTATACTCCCAGCATTCAGCAGTTGTGTGTCTTTGGGCTGCTGGGATACACTTTGCCTGCTTAAAAAAAGAACCAGACATGCTTGGAACTTTACATCCCTGAAGCAGCAGCTCTTAACTGATGATATGAGGTGGGGTATATGTATTTCATTTCTCTTTGCCCAAGTTAGGACAACTTTTAGGTTGGACCTGCACTGTCTCCCAGATTCCCCACAGACTTGAGCCAGTTGCCCTTGCCTGAGTTTACCACGAAGGTTTGCTTGATGTTTCACCCTTGGCTTCCTGATCTCATTTCCCCACTACGCTATGATTTTCCCTTGGGAACATTCCTAATCACTTTCACAGTGATCTTTGTTGTGTCAAGCTTACTTGACACAATTCCAAGAGCTTCAGCACATCATAAACAAAAAATTAGGAAACAGAGATGCTTTTAGAGGCAGGCCCACTTACATGTGAGGAGAGATAGCTAATAACCATAATAACAAGAGAGGAAACAGAAGCACTGTAAAAAGCACACATAATTAATGGAAAAACCACATCAGTCTGGGGCTTAACTGCCTTTCATTTCTCAGTAGTCCCTGAGGTCATTACCTTGTCCAGTGTAATAATCTGTGTTCATAGTAATGACTCTGAATTATGAAAGAAAATTCTATCCAGAAAAAAAGAGGAATAATGTGTATATTGCACTNTCCATACCATTTCTGTCCTTTATTGAGCCCATCTTTGCATGAAATGTTCCCTTGGTATCTCTAATTTTCTTGAAGAGATCTCTAGTCTTTCCCATTCTGTTGTTTGCCTCTGTTTGTTTGCATTGATTGCTGAAGAAGGCTTTCTTATGTCTTCTTGCTATTCTTTGGAACTCTGCATTCAGATGCTTATATCTTTCCTTTTCTCCTTGGCTTTTTGCTTTTCTTCTTTTCACAGCTATTTGTAAGGCTTCCCCAGACAGGGTATAGATAGGAGCTAGGAGCTAAATATGGGAGAACTGGTTAAAAATCTACTTAAGACCTGTTCTACTGCAACTGAAGACAGGTAGTTTGTTCTCGAACATAGTTGATGTGAGGGTCTCTGGACTCGGGGACACCATTCTCAGATGAGAACAAAGGTGCATGTTTTCATTGTATTTTCAAGGTGATTAACTATAAATCTATGGACTGGTCACAAGACTTCAAGCTCCCTTCCTTAAGTAGCCAGACTAACTTCCCATGCCCAGTCATACCAGCCCCAGTCCTCCAAGCAAGGAAACAAATTCCTTTCCTTGGAAAACCTGCAGAAGAGAAAAGGACTGTAGATACTGGAGGGTGCACTGACTTCAGTATTAATAGGTTGTGGCACATGGGCTCAATAGTTACGGGTCCCCCGCTCCAGACCACAGGCTCAGTAGTTGTGGCGCATGAACTTAGTAGCTCCACAGCATGTGGGATCTTCCCAGATCAGGGACTGAACCCCTGTCTCCTGCATTGGCAGGCAAATTCTCTACCATTGAGCCACCAGGGAAGCTCTTGATAGTTTCTTAAAAAGTTAAACATATTCTTTACATAGAACTCAATGATGTCATTCCTAGGTATCTGCCCAAGAAAAAAGAAAACATATGTCCATGCAAAGACCTGTTCATAATCACCCAAACCTGGAAATAGCCCAGAATACCCATAGCTTATGAATGGATAAGGAAATTGTGGACAAAGAATTGTACACACGGTTACATGGATGAATCTGAAATATATTATGTGAAAATAGCCAGATACAAAAGGTGTTTGGACAAACATTGTATAATTGCCTTTATATGCCATTCTAGAAAAGGCATACCTGTAGGCATCAGAAGTCAGATCAGTGATTGCCCCACAGCTGAAAGTAAAGGAGATTGACGACAGTGAAGGGACACAAGAGAAGTTTCTGGAGTGATGAAAGTGTTCTGTATCTTTATTGTAGTGGTGATTGCATGACTGAATGTTTGTCACAGCTCATGGAACTCTGTAGCTAAAAATGGTGAATGTTTGTAAATTAAACCTCAGTAAATTTGACATTAAAAACAAGTTCATCTTTTAGTCCCTCATCTGAGAAAATAATTTTTGGATACACTACATCAAAACTAAGAAGTAAATTGAGAAAGAGGAGGACATGGGATTCAGGAAACAGTGGAACCAATACAGAAAAGAATTCCCAAGATGAGGGTTAAGTTTTACTCTAAGAAACGCCATGTGGAAGGAGTAGAAAATGCAGGCTTTCTAAAGAAGGAGCTCTTGGATAGATTTCTCTATCTCAATTCTCAATTTCTTGATATTGATAGAATAGTCTGGAAGTGATTTGGTGATAGGTACCCAAGAAACAGAACAAAAAGTTACTAGCTCCAGAGAATTGTAAGAAGTTGTACGAGAGATTGTCTTCCATTATCTTAACTACGAACTACACTTAAAATTTGACATTAAGTAAAAGCCAGAAGTTATTTGAAACAAAATTATGAAATGATATTGAGAGCATGGGGGAGAGAGAGAGAGAGAGTGTGTGTGTGTTTGTTTGTGCTTTTGTGTGTGTTACTAGAAGATACAATGTCAGATAAAACATAAGAATGAAAGTGATTGCCTTCCGGGAGCAAGAATTATGTTTAGGCTGAGGGTGAGGCAGAAAACTTACTTTTACCATAAAAACTGTGTGCTTTGTTGCTCGGTTGTGTCTGACTCTTTGGGACTCCATGAACTATAGCCCACCAGGCTACTCTGTCCATGGGGATTCTCCAGCCAAGAACACTGGAGTTGGTTGCTGTGCCCTCCTCCAGGGGATCTTCCCTGCCCCAGGATCGAGCCCAGGTCTCCTACATTTCAGGTGGATTCTTTACTATCTGAGCCACCAAGGAAGCCCAATACATACATACCTTTTTAAAAATTGTTTTAAAAGTTTTAAGTTTTTAGAAGTCATTTAAAGGAATCTTTTATCTGAAAATTTGTATTATGTGAAATAACTCTTTTTCCCATAATGCCAGATAAATAAGGCAACAACAGATTAAAAATATACAAGAGGAATTTTTTTTCTGAGGTAATAGGTAAAAGATGAGTCCCTGAATGAAAATGATTGTCTCTCTTCAGTTACTCTGAGTAAGGTCTGAGCAGACTGTTAATATCTTTCAGATTTTGTTTTCTTTTTAAAAATACCTTTTGTTCCTTAGTTATAAAATTAATGTGCCATAGTATAGAAAATTTTAGTATAGAAATTTAACAAAGAATAAAAATAAAACTGTCAATAATCTTACCATTCAGTGATGACCTATTTGGACTAATTCATTTCTGTCTTCTTCCTCCACCACACTTCTCATTCCTCCTTTATTTTTCTTCCTTGTTCTTCTTTTTCTTCCTCTCCTTCTCCCCACCCCCTTCTTTCTTTTTAATTGAGAAAAGTGACACGTCTTTTACTGGTGGGTAATCACAGGCACTGTGGATTTAGTAAGGAAAGAGAGATCAATGGAAAAGACAGAAGAAACAGAAATATGAAACAAAGGAGGGCAGAGAGAGACACAAAAAGGAGTAAAACAAAACAAAAATTCTATTTACTTTGAAAACAAAATACACTAAACAAACAACCAAAAAAAAGAGTAGCTGAGTTCAAGTCCTGATTGTGGATTCTGAAATGCATATCGTTTAAGAAGTGGGCCTTTTCACCACTTCTCTTTTGGAAGCAGTCCTGTATCTGGGTCTGTCATGTTATAGTGAAGGAGAAAAGAGTTGTTACTTCTCTGCAGAGAACCATAACTGGGAATCACAGACAACAGAGAGGTTCAAATAGTTTCATAAAACTATTTTATGAAACAGTTTTTTTTCTCTCAGGTTCTCCAGATACCATCTTCTAAAAGAGGTAACAGTTAAAGAAAATACTTTTAAGGTCATTATTAGAAGAGTATCTTATTGGAAAGTGACACCATTTGCATACATGTACTTCATGTCAGTCCAAACATGTAACTTTCTTCCTTTCCAGCGTTCCTAGAATTCCATGGGCCTTTGCCATGACAGAAGTATGTGGCATGATTCTGTGCTATATTTGGCTCCTGGTTCTTCTTCTTCACAAGCACAGGTACCTCTCTTATTTAAAATTACAAGACTAAAATGTTTTGACTGTCTTACGTAAAGGTCATCAAACCTTGTTTATTCCTTTGTTGTTTCCTTATTAATTTCCTTCTCTAGTTGTTATAACATTACAGTTATTGGTACAGAAAAATATTTTGGGTTTGATCAGCAAAAGAGTCAACCTGAGGTAGTACCTATATATTTAGTAATATTCCAAATATATTTTGCAGGGAAAGATGGTGATATATAGCCATGTGCTAACTACTAACAGTCTAAGTCTAGCCTTACCTTTCTCTGTAAGCAAATTGGAAATATCACTGTCTATAGAAGGCTTGGGACCCCTCCAGGGAACAGTCTTCTGTCAGATGTTTGGGTGAAAGAAACTATTCTCTGCTTGAAGAAGGCCCATTAAAAAAGAGGTCATTTTGCACATCATGCACATCTGGCAAGTGTAGTTTACTATAGATAATACAGGAAATTGCTGAATAGGAAAGGTGCTTCTTGTGTATTTTCACAAGAAATATAAAGGGAAGAGTGTGTTTTCATTAAAAAAGAAAGGAGAGAAGCATAAGAGAAGGCTCCTTTCCTATATAATTAAAGAGGGGAAATTATTTAAAAAATAAGACATAGTGTGAAATCTAAAAAGCAATATAGATCATTTACAACACAAAAACAAACTCAGACATAGAAAACAAACTTATGGTTACCAAAGGGGAAGTATGTATATGAGAAAGGAGGGGTGGGAATAAATTAAGAGTATAGGATTAACAGATACACACCACAGTACTGTGATATAAAATATATGAGCAATAAGGATTAAGGCATAGTAAAGAAAAAACTAAAGAACTGACAAAGTTTGTGGATCTGCTACCTGTTGTCTTTGGACACTGAAGAAAAATAGGGACATTTGCTTGATTTTTTTTTTTATTCTCTCTCCTCACCAGGAAGTGCTTAAGGTAAACCACAACGATGGGCTTTTGCTCCTAAGCAGCAGTTATTTCAGTGCTTTGAAGGTGAAAAGAAAGGTTGATGATTGCTATTCTTGTCACACTTTTAGGCCATATTGCACTTCATTCTCTTTTACTCTGCAGGAATATTTATAACTGGACTGCTTAAAACCAGCGGTGGTTTAAAAACACATGTATCACTGCTGCTTTCTGATTTAACTTTGCCTCACAAGACCCTGTAGATCTGAGTGGATCCACTCTTTCAGAACAAGAGTTGAGTTTATATAGGAAACTCTGGTAGGTTTGGCAAAGTGCAGCAACTAAATGCAAGTTTTGATGTTTACTTAGTCAGACAAAATGTTTCTCAAAGTGAGGTCTTTGTGCCACTTTCATTAGAATCACCTGGGCTCTCGTTAAAATCCAGGTTCCTTGTTATCTTCTTCAAAAACCTCACAAAGTGATAACTTGGAAGAAAGAAGGCAGAAACCTTTGCTCTGGACTTTCCATAGAAAGAAAATTCTCCATAAATCTTGTGTTAAGAAATTTTTATTGCATCACTGAGCTTGCAGGAAGACAGGAAAATCCCAAAGATCCCCAAACACACATACACGTGAAGAAGTACACAAAGAAAAAATAATCTATCATGTAAAATCAGAGGAATGATACGCATCTTTGAAAAAAGCAGAGTTACACTGGTTGTATTGCCAAAGCTGAGATAAGGAGACTAAGCCTTAGGTATGTAACAAAGTTGAGTGGCTGATAGGAAAACTACCAGATTAAGCTGTGGATCTTGGAATGGGCTAGATTGTTCTCAAGTCAGTAGTGCTAACTGAGCCTCAACAAATTTAATTCTTCTCTGGATAATAGTGTATTCAATTTAGGCTCCTGTGGTTTCTCAAAATGTTGAAGAGCAGGGCCTATTAAGAAAAGTAAGAAATGGTAGAATCCTCCTGCTTTGAGTTGGGACCCTCTCCATTCAGTGTTAGTTCTTCTCTTTCTTGTCTTCTTTTCTTCTTTTTTATAGTACCACAGCTTCAGTAGTTAGGCAGAAATGAAGCAGATCCTGCAGAGACGGAAACCTAGTCTGAAGTAATTCAGTGTCTAAAATTGTATTAAAGTGACCCCAGATTGTTAAATCCATTAACTACTTGCCAAAAGAGATATCAAATCTCTCTTCGGGAACACAGTATAGACCTATCAATAAATTTAATTCTAAAAATTTTTATATACAATATCTGGCACTCAAGTAAATAACTAATAAAAAAAAGCACACAAGCCTGTAAGAGAATATGATTAAAATTTAAGAGAAACAATAAATAATGGAATAGACCCACAGTGGATCCAGAAAATGGAGGTACCAGACACAGATTTTAAAGTAATTCTGCTGCCTAGTGTAAGTAGTCTCCAACTCTTTGCGACCCCATGGACTGTAGCCTGCCAAGTTCCTCTTGGCAGGAATCCCAATCCATGGGATTTCCCAGGCAAGAAAACTAGTGTAGGTTGCCATTAGCTTCTCCAGGGGATCTTCCCAACCCAGGGATCAAACAGTCTCCTGCATTGTAGGCAGATTCTGTACTGTCTGAGCCACCAGGCAAGCCGCCAGGAAAGCCCCTGCTGACTATGTTCAATATAATTTTAAAAGAATAAAATGGAAACTGTAGAAGCAAACACATTTTTTAAAATCCATGAAGTTGAGAATTCAGTAATGAGTATGACATCTGGTTGAATCCAGCAGAAGAGGGGATTAATGAATCAGAAGATAATTTGAAGAAAACATATTTTTAAAGATAGGAAATAGATTAAATTTGGGGGAATACTGAGGGGATAGCCTGAAAAAGGTATAACTTATGAATAATTAGAGTTCCTTGAGGAGAGGAGAAAGACAATAAAGCAGAAGTATATTTGAAGTGAAAAAAATTAAATCCAGATTTCTGGTCTCCATCCCAGGTGTACACACACTGCAGTTTGAAACTCACCTAACCTTGTGTTCAGTACTTTTTTTGAGGGTGGGTAGGAGGAGCATTTTAAAAATGTATAAGCCAATTCTCTGTACTTAAGAATCTTCTAATCTGTTTTCGCTTAAGACATTAAAAAAAATTAACAGTACAAGTGATTTCATGCAGTTTAAAGTTTTTGTTAGAGATGTGCTTAATGTAAAACTTAGTATTAAAGAAACAGTATTTTATAGCTTAAATTTAAGAGAAATTAGAGAGTTTATTATATAATTAGTTATTAACCAATTTGCAGTGTCATTGATGACCAAAAAAATTCCCTAGAATCACATATTTAACTTCTCATTAAGTAAATAAGTTATAACAATATATGAATAATAAAATAACACTAAGCTAAGTGTCAGGCAAGGGACTATCTTACTTCTTTCTTGTGTAACTTTGCTTTCTCTTAGTCATATTTTCTTACGGTAAAATGATGCTCTTAGGTCTGCACTGTCCAACATGGCAGGTGCTAGCCACATGTGGCTGTTCAAATTTAATTTAGTGAAAATGAAATAAAATTAAGTTCCTTACTTGTACGTTTCAGATACTCAAGAGCCACATATAGATAGTTTATGGACAGTGCATAAATAGTCCCTTTCTACCATTGTGGATGGTCTTGTTGGACACTTCTGTGACATGGTCTCTTAAGATTTCTGTCTTCAAAGAATCTAATGGTTTTCCTGCTTGTTCTCCCTCGAAGTAAACATTAATTGCCTGGGGATATTTTGGTTTGTTTTCTTCTGATCTTTCTTCCTTTTTGGTCACTCTGTTCACAGGTCCATACTTCTGCGAAGGCTTTGTAGTCTGATGGGCACTGTCTTCTTGCTTCGCTGCTTTACCATGTTTGTGACCTCCCTCTCCGTGCCAGGACAGCACCTTCAGTGTACTGGAAAGGTAGCCTGCTGTCTTCTTTACCATTCTTCCCTCTTACTCTTAGTGTGTTGATGGCTTAGATGGATGTATGAACTAAGGCTTAGATTTTGCTTTTAATATTATTAATTAAATGTGCTTTTTGGCATTTTTGGTATCGGTAATAAACGTGTAGAAATAATCTGGTAAAAGTCTTAAGCCAGAATCTGCCTCCCTGTTACTTCTATCCATCAATCCTAACTAGTTCAGTGTTGTAGAACTACAGAAAAAAAGTAGCTTTAAATTACCATTTTTCCTTTCCCACCATCCTCAGCGTCTTTAGTTACTCATATTATATGACTCTGGACCTTTCTCTGTCTTCATCACTCCTCTTTAAAAAGTGTTCGGGGACTTCCCTTGGTGGTGCAGTGTTGAAGACTCTTCTTCCACTGCAGGGGCCACGGATTTGATTCCTGGTCAGGGAACTAGATCCCACCATACCACAGCTAAGACTTGGCACAGCCAAATAAAGTATTAAAAAAAAAAAATAAAAAAAGGCAATGCAGTTCAACCATATTCCGTTTAAAATATAGTACCCACTACTCTAAACTTTACTCTTTCAGAGATGTATTTAAATAATGGCTGATTTTTTTGTTTTTGTTTTATACTTTATAGGTTGTTTTGATATACTGTAGACATACCTTCTCTTCTGGCTAAATTGAGAGAGGATAGCTTATACAGGTGGGAACAAAAAAACAAAGTAATGAATTATTAAAAAATTTTTTTTAGTCCTTAAGATCATTTGTATTTTGTATACAAAACTGGCTGTTGTGACTCATTAAATTTGGACAAGAGGATTTGTTAGCCTTCTTTTCTAAGCCTCCATGCTTTAGTTATGTGTTCCCAAATATTTTAATAATATACTAACACGTTTCTTGTTATTCTAATGTTGTTTGTAAAGTGTAAAACAAATTGTCAGTTCTGCTGCTGCAATATAAATAGCTGAAATGCCGAGGAGGGAAGATTAAGCAGCCAAAGGAGATCAAGAACTAAAAATATAGCCCTGAGCTGAAGGGTATATAAACTTTCTCGAGGTATAAGGAGGCTGGCCAGTAAGAAAGGAGGAAGGGGTAATGACATTTAGGATTTAGTGTAAAGGAAATCTTTTATTTTTTTAAGGTAAAAGATGCTTTTGTTTCCCCGCCCCCCCTGCCACCCCCGCAAAAAAAGGGAAAGAACTTCGTTACCAAGTTACATAAACTTATTGTAAAATTTCAATTTTATAAAAATATGTAAATTAAAAATTCCCTCTTCTTTCACCCCACCCCATAAATAATACTGTTAAAAGTTTATATGGCCACACAGACTATTTTTAACCATGCTTGCACATTGACACAAGTTTGTGTAGATAGCTGCTTTTTAAACAAAAGATAGGATTATATTGCAGACATTGTACTTCAGCTTATGTTGTACTTAACAATGTGTTGTTTACTTTTTTCTGAAAAAAATACATATAACTATACCTCATCTTTTTAATAGCTGCAGAGTATTCCATTGTACAATTTACCACTGTCCAAGTGGCATGCATTTAGGTTATTTTCAAATCTTACTCTTTATAAATAATGCTATCATAAACATGCTTTTGCACTTATTTAATAGCCTTAAGATAAGTTCCTGGAAGTGGAGTTATGAAATTAAAGGACATAACAATTGTGATACATATTGCTGACATTTTCACTAGGAAAGACTACTTTTTCACTGCTGTCACCACACTGCACATGTCACTTTTCCCATCACACTGCCAGTACTACGTTTTATCAATTTTTGGAGTCACTGTCATTCTGATTAATGAAAGATGATGTCTGAGACTTTTATGGTCTTATATTTTAAATTTCAATCTTTAATCTCTTGACTGAAATAAAAATGCACAGTGTGAGAGCTTTGAGTTTGAGACCAGCCTCTTAGAACTATGCTAAAGAAGTAAGGGAAGCAATTAACATATATGTGATCTTGGAGAAAGTGATTGAGCCACACTTCTTGGTAGAAAGTTGCTGCTAGCTTTGAGGAATAGATGTCTCAGTCAGTGATTTTAGTGCTTTTCTAAGTATGGGTGCAAGAAATTGGGTTCATAAAATTTTCTCCTGGGCAGGCGGGGGGAAACTGTCCTGAAGCCTGCTGCTGCTGCTAAGTCACTTCAGTCATCTCCAACTCTGTGCGACCCCAGAGATGGCAGCCCACCAGGCTCCGCCGTCCCTGGGATTCTCCAGGCAAGAACACTGGAGTGGGTTGCCATTTCCTTCTCCAATGCATGAAAGTGAAAAGTGAAAGGGAAGTCACTCCATTGTGTCCGACTCTTAGCAAACCCATGGACTACAGCCCACCAGGCTCCTCCATCCATGGGATTTTCCAGGCAAGAGTACTGGAGTGGGGTGCCATTGCCTTCTCCGGTCCTGAAAGCCTATTCTGTTTTAGCAGAACACAGAGTACCTCATTCCTGGTCTCTGTCCTGATGTCCTTTCAGGGTATGTTGAAGGTCAGGGACTACAGTGGCTAATGATTTAATTCTTGTACAACTGGATAGCAAGTGACATTCTTTAGCTAGAAAATCTGCTGAATTTCTGTGCATAGTGTGAAGGAGAGATAGAATAGTTTCCCCCAAATCAATTAGAAGAGATTTAAAAGAAAAAATAAGTAAGCTTGGTACAGTGAAAGAATTCCCTGTAGCTGAGGAATTTAATTGCAGGTCAGCCACTAAAGAAAAGGATATATATGCATAGGGCTGCAACATGTGTTATAAAAATAAATTAGATATCATCCCTCTACAGTATGGACAGTGCTTTTTCTGTCTCTAATGACAGTTTTTCATTATCAGTTGGCTTAATGTGGGTATACCTGTTCAGATCTGCCCTAAATACTGTTAATTGCTTTGAATTATAATATAACCTATTTATTGACCTGTATTTGCAGCAGTCATTAAAATTAGAAAGTTAAGATAATATTATCTATCAGTCAAATCCCTTACAATGAACTCCATAGGGCTTTTACATTATAATAAAGTAATTGCTTGAAATCTCATTCCCAAAAGTAGTGGGTTTGGAGACAGAACCAAGAACATGCCTGTTTTTTTAAAAATTTAGTGATGGAAAGGAAAGAAACAGTTAAAGCAAATTTCTCATCAAAATGTCTAAATTCATTCTATTGTGTTTCAGTTTTTATTTTTCTGCAAAGATGTTTGGGGCATTTTATGATTGGAAAGGATAGGGAGACAAGTGATTGGGCAATAATTGCTTTTCTATTTTGTACTATAGTATTTTTCTTTAATTTATTGCAGTATAGTTGATTTACAGTGTTGTGTAATAATTTCTTTTTTTTTTTTTAACTGGCATCACTTGTTTCCTGCTTTTGGCTGAGATATTTTTTTCCTAGCAATCTGTTCTTCACTGCTTGATTTTTTTACTCTCACTTGCATAACATCTCTAACCCTATTCTCATTAGAGGTCATGGAAATAAGCAAACCATGTATATTTTAGTATCTCCTTTCCTTTTTTCTGATAATAAATTTCTCTCCCTCTCCTGCCATCAACTGAGACAGAAGCGGGAAACTGGGTAGTGTATAATCAGGTGAGATTTCTAATGAAATGGTGATTCTAGTGAGATTGTTCCTCTTGTTCATTGGCCATAGAATCTTTAAGATATAGGGCTCTAGAACTGGACTCCCTCTGTTCACATTATTACTTACTAGCCGTGTGACCTCTCTGAAGCCAGTTTCCTAATCTACACAGTTAAATCAGTTCATACAACTTTTGTGGAAATTAAATGCAATAACATAAAAGCATACAGTAGCATGCTACACATAGAAATTCAAATAAAATTACAGCAATTTTTTATATTGTTATTACGTGTTAAATGCCTTTTTAAAAAAGTAACCATTATTCAAACTCTTCCTCAAAATGGATTACTTTTTTAAGTTTTATGTTTCGGGGTTGGGATTAGATTTGGCTACTAATAACAGGAACTTTATGGTGGCTGTAGTTTAATAAACAAGCAATGATTTATTCTCTCTCATAAGAGAAGTCTGAAAGTAGGTACTTCAGGTCAGGTGTTTGATAACTTTATGGAGTTATCAAAAATCCATGATTCTTCTGCCTTTCTGCCCTCTTGTCCTAACACTTGGCTTGCATCCTCAAGGCAACTTTGTAGCCATGGTGACTGCCAGAGCTTTAACTGTCATGTCTGAGTTGTAGGCTGGAAGAAGGAAAGGTAAAGAAGACTCCCTCCAAGCTGTTGTCTCTTTCATTGATAAGTAGCCTTCCCAGAAATCTTCTATACTTCCACTTTCCATCTTACTGTATAGAACTTAGTCGCTTAGCCACACCTAGCTGCAAGGAAGGATGAGAAATATGGTGTTATAGTTGAATCGTCACCTCTTCTAATTGATTTTAGAACTGTTACTACTGAAGAAGGGAAAGTGGATATTGAATGGTAGCCATTATCTCTGTCATAGCCTGTTTCTTATTGGCAAGAACAGGCAAGCAAATACTACTGTGTTATAGGGTATTTGTGCTGTAGTAAGCTTTTAATTTCCATTGGATCATAGAAAAAGCAACAGAATTCCAGAAAAAAACATCTACTTCTGCTTTATTAACTACTCCAAAACCTTTGACTGTGTGGATCATAACAAACTGGAAAATTCTTTAAGAGATGAGAATGCCAGACCACCTTACCTGCTTCCTGAGAAACCTGTATGCAGATCAAGAAGCAACAATTAGAACCGGACATGGAACAACAGACAGGTTCCAAATCGGGAAAGGAGTACATCAAGGCTATATATTGTCACCCTGCTTATTTAACTTCTGTGCAGAGTACATCATATGAAATGCCGGACTGGATGAAGCACAGCTGGAACCAAGATTGCCCGGAGAAATATCAGTATCCTCAGAAATGCAGATGACACCACCCTAATGGCAGAAGGTGAAGATGAACTAACCAGCCTCTTGATGAATGTGAAAGAGGAGAGTAAAAAAGCTGGCTTAAAACTCAGCATTCAGAAAACTAAGATCATGGCATCCCATCCCATCACTTCATGGCAAATAGATGGGGAGACAGTGAAACAGTGACAGACTATTTTCTTGGCCTCTAAAATCACTGCAGATGGTGCCTGCAGCCATGAAATTAAAAGACACTTGCTTCTTGAAAGAAAAGCTATGACAAACCTAGACAGCATATTAAAAAGCAGATTTGTTACTTTGCCAACCAAAGTCAAATCTATGGTTTTTCTAGTAGTCATGTATGGATGTGAGAGTTGGACTATAAAGACAGCTGAGCTCTGAAGAATTGATACTTTTGAACTGTGGTGCTGGGGAAGACTTGAGAGTCCCTTGGACTTCAAGGAGATCAAACCAGTGAATCCTCAAGGAAATCAGTCCTGAATATTCATTGGAAGGACTGATCAAAGCTGAAGCTCCAATACTTTGGCCACCTGATGTGAAGAGCTGACTCATTGGAAAAGACCCTGATTCTGGAAAAGATTGAGGGCAGGAGGAGAAGGGAAGATGAGATGGTTGGATAGCATCATTTAACTCAGTGGACATGAACTTGAGCAAACTCTGGAAGATAGTGTAGGACAGGGAAGCCTGGTGTGCTGCAGTTCACGGGGTCACAGAGAGTCAGACACGACTGCACGATTAAACAACAACTTTTTCACAGTAAAGGAAGTCCTAGTAGAGAAGTTTGAATTGCATTGATTTCACTGTAGGTGTGCTCAGTTGCTTGGTCATATCTGACTCTGCAACCGCATGGACTATAGCCTTCCAGGCTCTTCTGTCCATGGGATTCTACTAGCAAGAATACTGGAGGAATGGGTTGCATTTCCTACTTCAGGGGATCTTCCCAGCCCCAGAATGAAACCTGCGTCTCTTGCATTTCCTGCATTGGCAGGCAGATTCTTCACCACTACACCACTTGGGAGGCTGTTGATCTCATTAAATTACCAGAATATTTCTGAGTATAGCCAAGCTTTGACCACCCATTATGGGTGTCTGCTGTTAATTACAGTGGGAGTCTGGTTGATTTTCTTAGATCTGTCATTAAGTCTTTGAATTTCAGTGGGAGTTCTAAGAGCCTCTATTGCCCTAAGCATTTGAAACACTAATTCTTAGCTTTCTTTATAGGTATATGGCAGTGTATGGGAGAAATTACACCGGGCCTTTGCCATTTGGAGTGGCTTTGGTATGACGCTAACTGGCGTTCACACTTGTGGAGATTACATGTTCAGTGGCCACACAGTCGTCCTAACTATGCTGAATTTCTTTGTCACTGAATGTAAGTATCTCTTTAGTGATTCTCTATGTAGCAGATGACTAGCTGTACAGGAGGCTGTGGGAAGGGTGTCAAATTCTATGAAGAATGGGAAAAACAGATATAGGAAACGTATGACTGAGAAACATTGGAAGAAATGTTGGAAGAAATGATTTTAAAATGATCTTTCTGTCCTTTTCTCAGATACACCAAGAAGCTGGAATTTCTTGCACACTTTATCCTGGGTTCTCAACCTCTTTGGAATCTTCTTCATTTTGGCTGCCCATGAACATTATTCCATTGATGTGTTTATTGCCTTTTATATCACAACGAGACTCTTTTTGTACTACCATACTCTAGCCAATACCAGAGCATATCAGCAGAGTAGGAGAGCAAGAATTTGGTTTCCCATGTTTTCTTTTTTTGAGTGCAATGTTAATGGTACAGTCCCAAATGAATATTGTTGGCCATTTTCAAAACCAGCAATAATGAAAAGACTAATTGGATGAAGACTATCTTTGTAATGTGCTCATGACTAAAAATGCAGTCATCATTGAAAGTAACTGTTTTTTCCCCCCAGGTTGTTCCTGAATGCCTTGGTTTTTTGCCTATATGTTGACAAAGTTCTCTGTCCTGAGCAAGGCTGTGACCATAGCAAGCAAACAAGAACAATCATGAGTCCTTACCTGCCTGTCAAACAGAAGTTTAAGTAGATGTTTTCTACCCCTTCTTTTTAGGCAGACTTAATGTTATGATTGAAGTCAGGCTCTTAGCTTTACCTTTTGAGTATTTGCCTATTGAACTTAAGCTTAAGCTAATCAACTTAAGCAGTTTGCTGGTTGAAAGATATAAAATAAAATTCCAGTAAGACTGTAGGCAAGAAATATTGAGAAGAATACTAATAATTTGTTAGGCTCCTTATTTTCTTCAAAGGAAAAACCGCTACCCAATGAGCAGTACTTGTTCTTTGAACTAATCTCTGTGTCTTCCTAAAAAAATACAACTCTGGGAAGTGATCCATTTTACTGACAAATTAATTTTTGCCTTCTGAACTGTCTGTAAAAAAAGTCTCCTGAATATACCAGGATCCTTGAAACGAGAATGAAAGAGTCCATATGTAAGATGACAAAGTACAAATATAACACTGGCATTTTTTCACCAAAATTAACAAAAGATTCAGTTCTTTTTTTGTTCCAAGGGTTTAGTATGATCATCAGTAAGTATTCGTGAGGGGAAAAATGTCTGCGTCCATAAAAATAAAATTGGCTTAATTTTAGTGATGAAAGTACCTGGAATAACTTTGTTCTGTGACTGTTAGCTGGATAGATGACAGGCCAATTTTATGCTTTTTAATGATGTTATTTAATGAGCAAAATGAGAGTTTTTATCAGACGTTAGATAAAGTTCTTATGTCCTTAAATGGGGATGTTTGCATGCAAATTTTTCTCTTTCTGAAATTTATAACAGGTTGCAGGCATAATATAACTATTTGGTTTTTGAAATTTCTCATCTTGACCATCAGACAGCCTCAGACATATTTGGATATGAAAAGGTTTTGTTCTTTTTTGTTTTTAAATACATTTGTGTACATACATTCTTTCTATTTAGCTTTAATTTGGCAGTCAGGAGTAATATAACTTAATTGCTGTTTACAACACTAGAAATTTAGTACCTTAAGTAATTTGACCTCTGTGATAACCTTTGTCACTTTGACTTTTAATGATTTTGTACAGTAGTTCTGATAGTAGGATGGTTCTAGAATTAGAAGTTGAACCCCAACTCATGAGCTTAGCCACTTGGAATATTAATTGTGTAGTTTTGCATTCAATTTTAAAATAAGGAGGTAGAAAAGGTGCTGGCATATTGACGTCTAAAATTAGGCCACTTAGCAGAAACATGCTGTTTATATAGTGAAATATTTTGTTTTTGCACTTTGAGTCATATTCCCACCCCCTGTAAGTTACAGAGGAGCCTGAGTGGATTGGGCAGGAAACAAATATAATGCAAGCAAGTTTCAGCTAGTGCTGAGTGACCCCAGTTTGGGTCTTCTCTGAATATTTTTTTTTATTTTTCACTTGAGAACATGTCATGAGATAATTTAGTTTTATTATGCTTTTAAATCTCATACTTTAGAATCTGATAATACCTTAAATTCTTGATTCTGTTACATTCTGGGGATGAAAATGTCAACATTTCATCCAAGGAAAGTACATAATCATGAAGGTTGAAGGGTGTTTCCTATGCAGTTAGAGTAGTTTGACCCTTGAAATTCAAAAGATACATAACATCCACTTTTTCCAAATGGCAGAAGAAACCTGAATTTAACTAGGAAGGGACTGATGTTGGCTTTTGGAAAAATGTTTGGAAAAAATCCATGGCACCATTAAATCAAGAATGTTGAATAACTACTTAATGGTAAATTTCCTAACAGCAATCTTCTTTCCTTCATATGGATTTTATTCTAGAACAAAATAGGAAAAAAAAATTACAACTAACTTTGCAGAGCTATTGATACTGAGAATGCCTAACAGCAGATTGCAATGAGGAGTATAAAATAACTTCCCAACCTTCCTTTGACCGTATCCGTTTTAAGGAAAAGGTAAGCTAGATTTATAATTTATTGTTATAACTGTTACAAGGCAGTGTTTACATACATTAATCATCTCCAGGTCTCTTCCTTGGAAAACTTTGAGACAACATTTTTTTCCATTTCTTTTTTTAATATAAAACTTATATTTTTGTTACTTATTGTTTTGTCCAGAAATTTCCAGATTTTGTCTTTGTATCTTTTTTCTTGTAACAATTTTGTTAAAACCATAGTGAAAGTAGAATTTACATTTTGACTGTGACTGTGGCTAGGTAGAGAAGCTGCATGCCTTAGATCTACAGATTTTTCACCTTGTATGCAGTTTCAAACATGTAAGAGGTTTACCTCATTAAACACTGAGACTTCAGTATAGAGGGAACCAAGGCAATTTTTTGTTCAGGGATGCACACTGGAGGTTATACTGAAAGTCTCCCATGCAATTTCTGTCTTCTTAGGGCAGCATTACCTTTTTTTCTGTTTGTAAAATTCCTTGCAGGACAGTGTTACTGATGGTTAGTTGAAGTTTGTAGAGAATATCAGGTTTAGAAGAAGGCAAGTTTGCTACTATTACCACATAATTTGGGAGAAACTTTTTTTGGCTATGCTGCAGAATTTTCACCATGCCTATCTTCTCAATAGTCCTCTGTAGCCAGAATTGCTTGGGTAAAAATACACTTTCCATATGCTAGGTCTGTTTGTTAGTATCACTTTAAATCAGAACGTAGTGAACTCATACACAGAGCCAGTCAGTTAAAGGAGTGTGGACTGTCCACAGGAAGAACTCCACGGTAGAGACCTGCTGAAATGTAACTCTGGCACTGCAAGTGGCATTCTCCCCTACCCTGTACCTGCTCAAAATTCTTACATAAAATAAGGACAGAGGTGCCAAATCCTTTTATAGCTAATATGAGACCCTGTGTTTTGAGGACACCTGTGTGGAAAGTGTTATTTATATATTCAAAGTGATATTCATAACACTAACCTGCTTTGACTGTATTCAGTAAAAAAGCAATTTCACTGTCAGTTTCATAGTAAACTTTTTTTAAAGGATTCTTGTTCCATAATGTTTTAGAACATTAACCATATTCTTGTTTTAAACTCTAATAAATTTAATTCTTTGATTGTCTTCTTGTAGACTTAAATTATCCCTTGCTAAAAGTAATTATAGTAACAGTCATTTGCCAGTTCTTTGCAGGCATTTGAGATAAGGTAACTCTTTTATAGAATAGTCCCATGGCTTTCTTAAACAGTATTGGTTTCATTTAGAGAGTTTCAGAGCCAACAAAGCATGTCAACTTCAATGCCATCTTTACTTGGCCATTACAGTTTGCATTTGTGAAATGTTTAATCTGAATTACCCTGTACTGCTATAGAGGAAATTGTTAGTAACATCAAAAGTCAGACTGTTGCTACAAGTGACCAGTGAGAAAGGAAGGAGCTGGAGGGTTTTTTCCTTCTCTTTTAGTAGCTTTGAATGACTGAAATTACTGTGGAACTAGGTTTTGATGCCCCTCTCGCTTATTCCTCACCCCCAGCAAAGACCACCAATTTCAAGTAACTAAAATGTGGCCTATTATTTTGCATTAAGTTGAATTAAAACATCTGTGCAATCTATAAGCCATAATTCAGCTTCCCCTAAAGTTAATTTTTTAGACTATGGTTCTACCTTATATTACCCAAGGACTTTTTCTCTGTGTACTCCATGTTTATGCATAAAGAAGTTTTGTACCTAATATGGAAGGAAGGGGAGTACTATGTTAATTTTGCTGTTATTTCAGCTCTGTTTCAATCTGAACTACTGGGTTGTCTGAACTAGTGAAGCATTGTTACCAGTTAGTAATACCATCTTTAAAATGTTCAATTTTAATAATTTTTTATTCAAAGAATCTATGACTTGTTAGGACAGTTGAAGTATTTCTGATATGAAACAAAAGAAGTGGAGACTGGTACTTAACAGGGGAAGCAAAATTAGGTTGGGCTAAAATGGGCATGTTTTGTTCTATGAATTCTACCTAAATGTCACCCAATGTGCAGAGAAACTAGTATTACTTGAAGATGTGAAAGTTCCTGTGGTAGCCATACCTTGAAGCACAGTATTGTACATAAGTAAATATCTCAATTCTAAATTAAATCCAGATTTAACTAATATATATTATTTTATATCTTTGTTGTATTAAAATGTTTAAAAACACTAAAAATAAAACATTTGAAAATTGGATTGTAGTCTCTTCTTTAAATGTCTTTGCATTATTAATGCAGCTGCTTTATTTTTTATAAAGTGAATTTTTTATTTTTGCAAATGATTGGGTCCTGCAACTTTAAATACTAACTATTGTCTAGTCCCTGGCATGTACTACTTCTTAGTTGTCTATTAGATAAGCCATTTGCCCTTTCTCCTTTCTTTTCCACAAACTAGGGAAAGAAAAGTAATATTACTGATGGTTTAAGAATAGTTGTAGATGAAGTTGAGAAGGAGGAAAGGGAAGCAAACAGCTACTTATTCCTGGGCACATTAAAGTTTGCGTTTGTTGGTTTGGGGTTTATTTTAATTGTAGATTTTATAGGAATGTACCATCATCTTGTTGGGTCAGGTTTGGAGATAATGATAAATAGGAACAGAAGAGAAAATAGTTGGAAACACCAAACAAATGAGCTTCCCACTGCTGTCTGCTGGTGTAATGTGAATGTAGGATATGATATACTTTGTATCCAAAACGGTCTGTCTTGTGCTGATGCGCCTAACCTATTGACAAGCTGAACTGCCCAGCATTAAGTGGTGTTGGAGCCAACTCTGGGAATACTAAGTATTGTCACAGGACCATGTGAGTTTATTAATTCATGACTGAATTTATCTTCATGATCACTACTGATTGTAGCCTCTCTGGTGCTGGCACCAGCTGGTATCTTGGGGACTCTGGAAAAGAATTGTCCAAAACAGACTGAGAGGCAGCTTGGTAGAATGGAAGATGTGGTGGATTTTGACTTTGAGGACCTAGGTATGGGTTGAAGCTCTGCTGCAGATTAAATTGGGCCTTTTCTTGCAGCTTCACTTAACCTTATGTGTAAAATGTAGGGGGAAGTGCCTACCTCATAGGCTGTGTTAAGAGGCAGATTATAGAAGTATTATAGCCTTTATGACTCAGTACCTGGTATATCATACTGAACTATTACTTGAATTTAGGTCAGTAACACAGGGCCTGTACTCTAAGGAGTTAATAATCTTAGGTTAAGATGACCTAAAAATGGAACTAGCAACATTCATTGGCAGAATAGAGCAGTAGTTTCAAAACTGCGTGGGTGAACATCTGGGGTACTGGAAGGTAGTTGAAGCTTGTACCATTTTCATCCAGAGTTCGTGTTTTACATATATGGCTTTCTTAGTTGGCTTTTCCTTGAAAAAAGGGTTGAGAATAAGGGAAGTAAATGTTTGGAAACCACTGAGGCAGATGAGTTTACTCTCTTCATTTAATAGTAGCTTAGAAGAGGAAGGGCTCACTGGGGACTGAGGATCCAAGAAAAATTCACTAAACTTATGAACCTTGAACTGAATCCTCTTTGAAGGATAAATCCACTAGGGTGTGATGAAAGGTTTAGAGGCTTTAACTGTGATGCAAAAAATTGGATTTATTTGAGAATAAGTTTGGAAATTGTTGACAGGGTATATGATTTTATTTTAAATGGAAGCATTAGGAATGCCTGTTGCCAGGATCTAAATTGTTTGGACAGGTATGAGTAATTCTTTGAAGCAGGAGTTGGTAAAGAGCAGAAGTATAAGTCTAAAAGAGAGAGGAAGGATGATGGAAAGTACACAGATCACTGGAGATGAAAGGCCAGAGGGACCCCAAGGTAGGTCGGGGAACCACGACTGGGCACAGCTTGTAGGAGGCCTTTGTCCCCAGTCAGGGAAGATCAAGACATCAAACAAATGAGCTGCCCACTGCTGTCAGCTGGTGTAATGTGAATGTAGGATATGATATACTTTGTATCCAAAGTGGTCTGTCTAGTGCCCATAGACCCACCTATTGAAATGCTGAACTGGCCCACATTAAGTGGTGTGGGAGCCAACTCTGGAAACTTGAGGATGGTGCTGTCATAAGAGAATGCCTCAGAGGAGCTCAGTGATCACCCTCAGCTGTAACTTAGAAATAAGAACAGATGATAGCTGAAAGGCTTCTGCTGGAGTAGCATGATATTTAAATGCTATTATGTACTCAGTTCACAGGGCTCCCCAAAAGAGCAAGAGATATAAAACCACCTTGACCTACCTGTTCATATTTCAATTGTAAGAGCCTTGTATCCCAATCTAAAGAGAATATTTGTACCTAATTTTTTTTAGTTGGAGTATCAGTTCAGTTCAGTCGTTTAGTCGTGTCTGACCCTTTGCGACCCCGTGAATTGCAGCACACCAGGCCGCCCTGTCCATCACCAACTCCCGGAGTTCACCCAAACTCATGTGCATTGAGTCGGTGAATGCCATCCAGCCATCTCATCCTCTGTCGTGCCCTTCTCCTCCTGCCCCCAATCCCTCCCAGCATCAGAGTCTTTTCCAATGAGTCAACTCTTCTCATGAGGTGGCCAAAGTATTGGAGTTTCAGCTTTAGCATCAGTCCTTCCAGTGAACACCCAGGACTGATGTCCTTTAGAATGGACTGGTTGGATCTCCTTGCAGTCCAAGGGACTCTCAAGAGTCTTCTCCAGCACCAAGTTCAAAAGCATCAATTCACTGGCGCTCAGCTTTCTTCACAGACCAACTCTCACATCCATACGTGACCACTGGAAAAACCATAGCCTTGACTAGACGGACCTTTGTTGGCAAAGTAATGTCTCTGCTTTTGAATATGCTATCTAGGTTGGTTATAACTTTCCTTCCAAAGAGTAAGAGTCTTTTAATTTCATGGCTGCAGTCACCATCTGCAGTGATTTTGGAGCCCCCCAAAATAAAGTTTGACACTTTTCACTGTTTCCCCATCTATTTCCCACGAAGTGATGGGACCAGATTCCATGATCTTCGTTTTCTGAACGTTGAGCTTTAAGCCAGCTTTTTCACTCTCCTCTTTCACTTTCATCAAGAGGCTTTTTAGCTCCTCTTCACTTTCTGCCATAAGGGTGGTGTCATCTGCATATCTGAGGTTATTGATATTTCTCCCGGCAGTCTTGCAGGATTATATGGTAATATTTTTCATTTTTTAAGGAACCTCCATACTGTTCTTCATAGTGGCTCTACCAATTTACATTCCCACCAACAGTGTAGAAGCTTTCCCTTTTGTCCACATCTTCTTCAGCATTTATTATTTGTGGACTTTTTAATGGTAGCCATTCTGACCAGTGTGAGGTGGTACCTCACTGAAGCTTTGATTTGCGTTTCTCTGATAACTAGTGATGTTGAACATCTTTGCATGTGTTTTTTGGCCATCTGTATGTCTTTGGAGAAAAGTCTATTTATATCTTCTGCCTATTTCTTTATTGGGTTGTTTGTGTTTTTGCCTCAAGCTGTATAAGCTGTTTATATATTTTGGAGATTAAATCCTTGTTGGTCAGTTGGTTTGCAAATATTTTCTCCCATTCTGTGGGTTGTCTTTTCATTTTGTTTATGGTTTCCTTTGCTGTGCAAAAGATTTTTAAGTTTAATTAGGACCTATTTGATCATTTGTATTTTCATTACTCTAGGAGATGAATCCAAAAAGATATTGTTGCAATTTATTTTATTTATTTATTTATTTTAAGTACCAAGGATCTTTATTCTTAGGTCTGATATTTAATCTGTGGCTGCAGATAATATGTCTCTATTTAGAGAATAAAAGTTCCCATTATTTTCATTCAAGTCTTCAGCCACAAAGTTACACCTTATTCTTATACAAGATAAGGGTTGGTAGGGGATTAAGGAGGTACAATGAGGATAAAAGCGAAAGGGAACAAACACTTTTACAAGCATATCGTCCCAGTTACCGTGAAGGTTACGTTTCAGGTTAATTTGCAAAAGTAGTGACAGAACCGTGATTTCATTGAAAGTCAACACGTTACACCTTTTAGTGCAGTGCAGTCGCTCAGTCGTGTCCGACTCTGCGACCCCGTGGACTGTAGCCCACCAGGGCTCCTCCGTCCATGGGATTCTCCGGGCAAAGAATACTGGAGTGGGTTGCCATTTCCTTTTAAAAAACCAGAAATACTAAGGCAAGCATGCAAAATTCAGAGCATAAAAAAATGCAAGGGCTGGCTGCCCAAACAGGTATTTCCCTCAGAAAGAGGGATTTGAAAATGCTGCACAGAACCAAAGGAATTAGAAGCTGAATTAGCAGACCCATTTCCTCAGTTTATATATGAGGCAAGTGGGCAGACATTAACTGGTAAAGCTTACTCAGTCAGATTAAGAATGTATAGACATATAATTCCTCATGCTATCCACAACTACATGTATCTAAAATACAAGGAGATAAATATCCAGAATACATCAAACCCACTGATTTAAACAAAACATTTCAAGGGAGGGGGTGAAGTTGTTATTATAGTATAGCAGCACATTTCACATATTTAAGAGATTAAATGGAAAAATAATCTCATTTTAATGCTCAGTTTTGATCAACACAAGTTTCCAGCCAACTTTCTGAGGTAGAGCAAAACAGTTTTCTACTTTTTTGGGGCCTGTCTTTCAAAACTGAGCACTGGGTATTTTTAATGTAAGTAATGGGATGTTATATGTACATTTTAAGTACACGTTTTAGGAATAAACAAAATGCATATTTCAGTAATTCATAGTGTATTTATAAAATTAAAAGCTCTATCAAAATACACTTTTCACTGGGAAAAATAAATAAAACAGACAAATGGATCTACACAAAGTGAAATTAACTTTGGTAGACTTCACTGTGGAGGACAGTCCACAACAAGCTTATCTGCCCTTACTCCCCCAGAGCCGATAATCTTCTGAGTTAAGATTTTTAAAATATGTTTTAATTGAGATCATTATGTTGACATTTGTTTCTCATTCCACATCATCTTCAACCAGGCTCTGAGCACTTAAATTCTCTAATTGTTGGGAGCTTAGAAGTATCTGGAACACTGGTGGTGGAAGAGTTTGTTGCAACACTTGCAGTAACTGCTGTGGCTGTCCACACACACAACTGCATTTGTCAGATGGTCCACACCTTTCTCATACTTACCTTGAGCTAGTAATTCTTCCACCAAGCTGTATTTCTTCTAGAAAGAATTTCTGAATGGCTTCAGCATCTTTAAGGTCAGGTAACTTGGAAAGCCCACCTCTCTCTTTGGCAAGCTTTTGTTTGTTCGTTCGTTCTTGCAGCCTGTTCTTGAAGTTGGGGTCACTCCGTCTCTTGCAGTCGAAGTAAATGCAGTAACCGATGAAAAGGACCCCGCACATGCCGGCGGCGATGGCGCTGTTCCAGCCCACCATCTTCTCTCCACCAAGGAGCCGGGTCAGCTGCAGCGGGGCCCGCAAAGAAGCCGTTGACCGCAAAGCCTCGCTATTGCTGCGATTTATGTCAGAGTGTTCTGCCTAAGTTTTCCTCTAAGAGTTTAATAGTGTCCAGTCTTGCGTTTAGGTCGTAATTCATTTTGAGTTTATTTTTGTGTATGTTGTTAGAGAGTGTTCTGTTTCATTCTTTTACATGTAGCTATCCAGTTTAATGGCAACCCACTCCAGTACTCTTGCCCGGAAAATCCCGTGGACACAGGAGCCTGGTAGGCTGCAGTCCATGGGGTTGCTAAGAGTTGGACACGACTGAGCAACTTCACTTTCACTTTTCATTTTCCTGCATTGAAGAAGGAAATGGCAACCCACTCCAGTGTTCGTGCCTGGAGAATCCCAGGAACGGCGGAGCCTGGTGGGCTGCCATCTATGGGGTCGCACAGAGTCGAACATGACTGAAGCAACTTAGCACAGCAGCAGCATCCAGTTTTCCCAAAACTACATACTGAAGAGAGACTGTCTTTTCTTCAGTATTGATCCCACAGCAGTGCCTGTGATTCTTAGTCTCTTTTTTAAAAAAAATTGTCCTTTGGTTGTGCTGGGTCTTCACTGCTACAAGTGCTTTTCCCTAGTGGTGGTACACAGGCTTCTCATTGTGGTGGCTTCTCTTGTTGCAGAGATTGGGCTTCGGTAGTTGTGGTTTCTGGGCTCTAGAGCACAGGCTCAATAGTTGCAGTGCACAGACTTAATTGCTCTGCTCCATGTGGGATCTTTCCAGATCAGGGATCAAATCCACGTCTCCTGTGTTGGCAGGTGGATTCTTTACCACTGAGCCACCAAGGAAGCCTCTTACTCTCATTTTTTAAAGTTATTAATTTCAAGTAAATAAATTGTGAACATGGTAACAAACTGTATACTGAAGACTGTTTCCCCCTCCTGGGCCCCAGCCTTTAGTTCTTCCAAGAGACGACCATTTTTACTGAATTTTTCCTGAGCTATTTTCTATGCACATACAATGTATTTTTAAAATTGGCTTTACATAATTTTATACAAATTGTAGCATACACATACATATGCACATATATGCACGGTTTTGCACCATGCGTATTTTGCTTCACACGTGCCAATGCCTTTCCCTCTAGGGACACACCTTAGTTGAATGAATAGAGCTTATTGCTCATTGCAGCAAGTGAGAACACACACCATCGGGAGCTACAGGACCTCTCAGTTGGAGTGTGTTGGAAAGAACTTCGATTTGGGGTTTAGATTAGTTGGTTTAGGAAACTCATATTTGCTGTGGATTAGATGTATTTAGGATGCTGGAGCACTTCTTTGTGTGTTTAAAATAAATCCTAACAGTAAGACAGGGGGAGTGAATTGAGGCTAATGTTAATTGATAAAGAAGCAGCAGCCACTCATATCAGCCAGGTTAGAGGGATGTTTGGTCATGTTTGTAGTTACAATAATATTCATGGTTTTATATGTGTTCAGATATCATTGCTAAATAGTCTTGTTTTCACTTGATCTGTCATGGTCTCAAATCTCGTCCGATGTTGATGTTCTGGGAAATTTTTTGTGTTTAGCAGGATAACAGTAAAGCTAGTGTTTTCCCCATTGCATAGATATTGTAATTTATTACTCATTCCCTGAGAAATAGACATTTAGATTGTTTACTGTTCAAACAACGTTGCAGTAAATAACATGTTACTTAACCTGCATACAAGTTTATCTGTAGAACTGCTAAAAGGAAAGTTTTGGGGTCAGAGGTTTTGTGCACCTTAAATCGTGTTAGATATTGTCAGATTGACCTAAATAGAAGTTGTACCAGTTTATTTTTCCACTAGCAATGTATGAGTTTGTCTATTGACCCACACCATTGCCAAAATAAAATATTACTGAACTTTTGTATTTTTGCCAACTTGATAGGGTTAAAAATGGTACCTCAATTCCCTTTCTGTGTAAACAAGCTGCAAAATTATTTTTAAATTGCAGTATAATAAGGAAATAATAGAATGGTGACAACTTTATTAACATGCAAATCTTTCTGAAAGATTAACTAAACCACAGATTATGTCCTATATTTTGTTAAAATATAGGGTATATGGCTATAAGATGTTGGATGGGAAGAGAAAGATGATCATTAAGGTGAGTCTTTCATTTTATTTGTAGCATAGTATTTAACTTGGCATCTTTTATCATTGGCGAGTAGGGTTTTCTCATGGTAATAATCTTCCCTGAGAACTGATGGAAGCTAAGTCCTATCTGGTCTGAGGGACTGTCCAGAGGACCCAGTTGGTCTCTTTGTCTTAAATTTCTATAAAATGTAACTGTTATTACTTGTCTGCCCACCAGCGGCTGCTGTTGGCTCTACCATCACTTACAAGATATTCCAAGGACTCAAATTTACCTGTCCCAGATATAGGGCTGCCTTGTAGATATGTTGGACCTGAGGTATGGAAAATGTTTTGAAAGAATATTTATCTAACATTTATTGAACATCTACTATATGCCAAATAATGTTTAAGCACTGTGCTTCAGTGCTAAGCAAAACAAAGTCCTTGCCTTCAGGACATATACTTTCCAGACCATGAAATATATGATGAAGAAAAAAGCACCCCTGTTAGCTTTCAATTAGCTTAGTTACAACGGTATTCCCTAATGGCTCAGGCAGTAAAGAATCTGCCTGCAATGCAGGAGACCCGGCTTCTATCCTTGGGTCTGGAAGAGCCCCTGGAGAAGGGAATCACAACCCACTCCAGTTCTGCCTAGAGAATTCCACGGACAGAAGAGCTTGGTGGGCTACAGTCCACGGGGTCGTAAAGAGTCAGACATGACTGAACAACTAACACTTCGACTGAATATAATGTTACAGAACATCAACAGCAGATGAGGACTCTGCATGAGCATGAAGGGCCTTCAGTCATTTCAGCCTGAACGAACACTGTGCACCACAAACTAGTAATACACCCCCTTTCCTGATTAATACTAGTAACTACGAGGGACCTCCCCAGTGGTCTAGTGGTTAAGAGACCACACTCCTTGTAGGGGGCGTGGGTTCGATCCCTGGTCAGAAACTAAGATCCCCACAAGGGGAAACTAAGATTCCCCTTGGTGTGGGGAAAAAAAGAACTAGTTACCAGGAAACTGAATTGCTCCAGCTTTCTGAAAACACTCAATCTGAAATAGCACCCTCCTTGCTATCTTGAACCCTCTATAACATCACCTAACACAAGCCCAAATCTTGGACAGAGTGAGTGAAGTCGCCTAGTCGGGTCCGACTCTTTGCCACCCCATGGACTGTAGCCCACCAGGCTCCTCCCTCCATAGGATTCTCCAAGCAAGAGTACTGGAGTGGGTTGCCATTTCCTTCTCCAGAAATCTTGTACAAGTCCCTCCTAAAACCCTCTCACTGATATTCCCCACTCTTCTGCATGCTGTTCAGTCTCTCTTGCTACAGGGAGTTTAATTTAGAAAACTAACTTTGACTAACGTGTGTTCCTGGTGGTCTTCGGCTGGTGAGAATTGACTTTCTAGGTAGCCAAAAGTAGTGTTGTCTTTCTGTCTCACACACACACACACACACACACACACACACGATAAAAGAAATGAAGCATTTGTTGTCTGATGGCATTAAAAGGCCTGCAGAGGTAACTTGCACAGAGGCATGAAAAAAATGAGGAAGGACCCATGTGGATATCTAGGAGGGAGGGAACAGCAACTGCGCTGGCCTCTGGGGCAGGCTTGGCGTGTTATCCAAACAATTATAAGGCCAGTTTGGCTTAAGAGTGAGAAGTGAAAGAGTGATTAGAAATGAACTTAGAGAAGTAACTAAGGCTCTAATCATGAAGGCTTCAAAGGCCATGGTGCAAACTAGATTTTTGCTTCCGGTGTTACAGGAAGCCATTGAGAGATTTTGGTTTTGTTTAGGGGAGAGACTCATGTCTATCTCCCACTCAACCATTGTAGTGAAAGTGACATTGCCCTTGGGCTAAGCCAGGGAAGTCCTCATCCACCCACCTTTTTCTTTATGGGGCGACTTGCCTGGCCTTGGGGACAGTTTCACCAAGCTCTTCTGGAGTCCTTTATCTGGAGCACAGAAGAATGAAGGATGCAGAAGGAAATGAAAACATCAGCAGAGTCATAGGAGAATGCACTTTGAGCTCAGAAATGCTACAGTGGGATGAAGCCACAGTGGATGTAATAGGAAACAGGATTTTTCTTTTCACTTGAATAAAAAACTTCACAGGCTGTCAAACTAGTTACAAGCGCCTTGTTTTTACTTCAGAGGTCGGCCTTTGCAGATGGGCACCAGCAGAGGGCGCTACAAACTCCAGCAGCCTGTGTGCTTTCGTCGAAAGCACAGAATGAACTTCGGCAGTTGCGGTCTGGAACCAAGTACAGTAGGTTGTTAAAACTTTAGATCCTACCTTCTGAGTTTGATTCCACTGATGGGGGGAATTTGCATTTCTGACAGGTTCTCAGGCAATGCAAATTGGTTTTGGAGTCAGTCACCTAAAAAGCCTTTTTCAAAGCTGGGTGCCCTTCCCTAAGAGCATTTCATGATTGGGTGGCCTGAGAATACAGGTATTCACAAAGCTCCCTCATTCCTTCCTCTTAGGTGGATAAGGAAGTTCACTGAAGATTGTAAGCATTATCTCTGTGCTTGGTTGCTTAGGTGTCCAACTCTTGGCAACTCCGTGGAATGCAGCCTGCCAGGCTCCTCTCTCCGTGGGATTTTTCAGCCAAGAGTACTGGAGTGGGTTGCCATTTCCTCCTCCAGGGGATCTTCCCAACCCAGGGATCATGTCCTGAGTCTCCTGCATTGCAGGCATATTCTTTACCTGCTGAGCTACTGGGGAAGCACCAAGCATCATATTTAGCTTTTTATTCCCCCATTTCATCTTTTAATTTTGGTTTCTGATTGTATATTACTAGTATATATAAACATTTAATTTGGGGATGTTGATCTTTATCTTGTGACTTTGCAAACTCGCGTATTAGTTCTAGAAGTTCTTTTGTAGATTGCTTAGGATTTTTTACATAGGTAGTCTTGTCATCCATGAACAGGGACAGTTTTATCCTTCCCCCTTTCCATCTTGAACTTTTGTTTCTCTGGCGGCCAGAAATAGATCTTCTAACCCAATTATGTCATGATATTCTGGAGCAGATAATGTACCAGTTCACAAAGCAATTGACAATATTCTGAATCCTAAGTGTCCATGGAGGACACAGGGGGAAACCATCTGCAATGATGATAAGACTTGGAGATGAGAGAGACCTAGTCTTGATAAAATAGTTTGTTCTCATTGGCCAGAGCTAGAGAGTCTAGCCTTACCACAACCCTGCCACTCTAAGCCAGGAGTTTCTGAGTTGCAGCATCCCAGGGGATGGGATGGGTTAACTTGGCTTAAGTGTTGGAGTGGACCAGGGCTTGGTAGAGGGGGATAGCCCATTTGATAGGTCCTGGAAATTGGTAACTGCATTCTCAGGGAGGCCTTCAAAAGGAAAGCAACAGACCGGGCTTCTAATGTAGGCAATGGGGAGAGGAAGTGCCTTTTCCTGGGCAGTACTTGAGTGGGGGTGAATGACATCTGAGAGCAAAGTAATGTGTTTGTGTCTTTGCTCCCTGCACACTGCCTGGTCCCTTCGTACATTGGCACTGGAAGCATAAACTCCCTGGGCTCTCCCTTTGCCAAACCCCGTTTCCTGGGAACTAGTTTCTGGGGTCAGTTTACTAAGAGTTCCCATTTTCATAGCTTCATCCTTCCTCTGCCTCTATACTTAAGGGTAGCCATTGTCTTTTTGAGGAAAACATCAACATGTATAAAATGCATTACACTTTCATTTCCCTAGCCATAGGGTAGCATGTTTTAGAGTAGATTCAGAATTAGTACTGCCTTTGGCCTCCCACTCTGGGCTCCACCTCTCATCCTTTATATTTCTTCCCACTTGGAAAGTTATTTAAAATAGAAATGGCTGATAAGCTCCGCCATCACACTGTAATAGGTCTTGACTTAGAGGGGAAGGAACTTTGTTCACACAGTTTTCTAGTTTTGATATAGTGGGACTGTGGGTGAATTCAGGCAAGTCACCAAACCACTCTGTCTCAGTTTCCTCCTTTGATGTAATGGAAGGCAGAATAGTACAGTGGTTTAAGGGCATGGGCTCCAAAGCCAAGTGCCTGGACTCAAGTCTTGGCTCCTCTGATGATTAGCCGTGTTAACCTTAGGAAGTTCCTAAGCCTCTTTGTCTCTCAGTTTTCAGCTGATGACAGTACTTACCCTCTAGTGTTATTATGAGTATTTATGAGTTAATACATGCAAAAGATATAAAACAGTACTTGGAACATCGTAAGTGCAAGATAGCTTCATCATCATGATTATAAGGATCCAGGGAGTTGATATTGTGAAGTACTTTGAAACTGGAAAATGATACCCACCTTTGACAATTACCTTATCAAAGGTATTTAACTAGATGCTGTGTCTAGGTTGACCATAACTTTTCTTCCAAGGAGCAAGCGTCTTTTAGTTTCATGGCTTTCTCTAATTGCAGAGAGCGGAGGCTTCTCTCTAGTTGCGGTGCACTGACTTCTCATTGTGGTGGCCTTTTTTGTTGTGGAGCACAGGCTCTGGGTTCTCAGGCTTCAGTAGTTGCGGCACACAGGCTTAGTAGTTGAGGCTCATGGGTCTTAGCACACACAAGCTCAGTATTTGTGGCACATGGGCTTAGTTGCTCCGTGACATGTGAAATCTTCCCAGACTAGGGATCGAACCCATGTCCCCTGTATTGGCAGACAGATTCCTACCCACTGCGCCATCAGGGATGTCCTGAGGTTATACTATTGCTCAGCGAATTACCACTTTTGAACGAAACCTCCCTAAAAGCGAGTTCTATTGGAGAGTTAGGGTGTGTGGGTGAGCAGTAAGCCCTATTGACACAGGGCTCTCTTGCTGGCGCTGTTTGGCCATCCTGTTAGGTTATGCTCTCAGTCGCACTCTCTGAAGGCTTTGGTTGAATCTGCAGAAGTTTGTCCACTCAGTTTTTCCAGTGTTCTGTCTGCATGGTCAGCAGCCTGGGGAAGGTTTTCTTTGCTTTTCAGCTCTTTTGCACTCACCCCACATCATACAGGTGTTTTTGCCATGTCACCAAGTCCTCTATGGTAGAGTGCATAAGCTTTTGTACTGTGACTTCACTGTTTCATCCATCGAGACACAAAGTCTATTTCCCCGGCCCTTGAGGGTGTTCTGTCTGTGATTTGCTTTCACTAATAAAATGTGGTAGATTTGCTGTTACGTGACTGTGGAACCTACCACTTTCACCCTCTTGGGATGCTGACTTGAAACTGCCATGCCATGAAGGAGCATGGGATGAAAGATCTTGTGAGGTGAGAGAGGCCCTGCCGGCCAAGATGTCCCAGCTGAGTTCACTGCCCACCTCACCCATGCATCTGCGTAAGTAAGCCCAAGGGAGACCAGAAGAACTGACCAGTCAGTGCGCAGGGTCATAGACATAAATTGTTTTAAGCCATGAAGTTTTCGTATGGTTCTGTGGCAGTTGATAACCCATATACCTTATGTTTTATTTCTAAAGCCCTTCCCATTGGTCTTCTATGTCGTGAAAGCCCTGGCTAACAGCTCAGAGTGTGTTTTCCCAGGCTTCTTGGCCAATACCCAGTTCCATACTGTCCTGAAGTCTGTTTTCAGGAGGCTGGTCTTGGCTCTGAGGCTGTTGTATTTTAAGTGTAATCTCACTGGTGAGTCACTGGTGCACTGTTGCTTGGTTTTGCCCGGAATTAAAAGGACCCATTTGAATGCAGAGTTCCAAAGAATAGCAAGGAGAGATAAGAAAGCCTTCCTCAGCGATCAATGCAAAGAAATAGAAGAAAACAACAGAATGGGAAAGACTAGAGATCTCTTCAAGAAAATNGACTAGAGATCGCTTCAAGAAAATTAGAGATACCAAGGGAACATTTCATGCAAAGATGGGCTCAATAAAGGACAGAAATGATATGGACCTAACAGAAACAGAAGATATTAAGAAGAGATGGTAAGAATACACAGAAGAACTGTACAAAAAAGATCTTCATGACCCAGATAATCACAAAGGTGTGATCACTCACACTCACCTAGAGCCAGACATCCTGGAATGTGAAGTCAGGTGGGCCTTAGGAAGCATCACAACGAACAAAGCTAGTGGAGGCGATGGAATTCCAGTTGAGCTATTTCAAATTCTAAAAGATGATGCTGTGAAAGTGCTGCACTCAATATGTCAGAAAATTTGGAAAACTCAACAGTGGCCACAGGACTGGAAACGGTCAGTTTTCATTCCAGTCTCAAAGGTAATGCCAAACAATGCTCAAACTACCACACAACTGCACTCATCTCACACACTAGTAAATAATGCTCAAAATTCTCCAAGCCAGGCTTCAGCAATATGCAAACCATGAACTTCCATATCTTTAAGCTGGTTTTAGAAAAGGCAGAGGAACCAGAGATCAAATTGCCAACATGGGCTGGATCATCAAAAAAGCAAGAGAGTTCCAGAAAAATATCTATTTCTGCTTTATTGACTATGCCAAAGCCTTTGACTGTGTGGATCACAATAAACTGTGGAAAATTCTGAAAGAGATGGGAATACCAGACCACCTGACCTGCCTCTTGAGAAATCTGTATACAGGTCAGGAAGCAACAGTTAGAATTGGACATGGAACGACGACTGGTTCCAAACAGGAAAATGAGTACGTCAAGGCTGTATATTGTCACCCTGCTTATTTAAATTCTATGCAGAGTACATCATGAGAAACGCTGGGCTGGAAGAAGCACAAGCTGGAATCAAGATTGCTGGCAGAAATATCAATAACTTCTGATATGCAGATGACACCACCCTTATGGCAGAAAGTGAAGAGGAACTAAAGAGCCTCTTGATGAAAATGAAAGAAGAGAGTGAAAAAGTTGGCTTAAAGCTCAACATTCAGAAAACTAAGATCATGGCATCCGGTCCCATCATTTCATGGCAGATAAATGGGGAAACTGGAAAGAGTGGCTGACTTTATTTTTCTGGGCTCCAAAATCACTGCAGATGGTGACTGCAGCCATGAAATTAAAAGATGCTTGCTCCTTGGAAGGAAAGTTATGACCAAACTAGACAGCATATTAAAAAGCAGAGACATTACTTTGCCAACAAAGGTCTGTCTAGTCAAGGCTAAGGTTTTTCCAGTGGTCATGTGTGGATGTGAGACTTGGACTATAAAGAAAGCTGAGCACTGAAGAACTGATGCTTTTGAACTATGGTGCTGGAGAAGACTCTTGAGAGTTCCTTGGACTGCAAGAAGGTCCAACCAGTCCATCCTAAAAGAGGTCAGTCCTGAGTGTTCATTGGAGGGACTGATGATGAAGCTGAGACTCCAATACTTTGGCCACCTGATGCAGAGAGCTGACTCATTTGAAAAGACCCTGATGCTGGGAAAGATTGAGGGCAGGAGGAGAAGGGGACGACAGAGCATGGGATGGTTGGATGGCATCACCGATTCAATGGGCATGGGTTTGGGTGGACTCTGGGAGTTGGTAATGGACAGGGAGGCCTGGCATACTGCAGTTCATGGGGTCCCAAAGAGTTGGACACAACTGAGAGACTGAACTGAAAAGGACCAACCCATATGCTGTCAAAATTTTTTAATTAAGAAATCACAAGTTTAGATTTCTGCCTGTGACAGGGTGAAGCAATAGGGTCCAGATTTACCCTTCCATTTCATTGATGCCCCCCATCATCCTAAATATGATAGTCCAGTTGTGATATGGACCTAATACTGAAGACAGCCAGCCCATGCCCCTCCCTTGATCTGGACTCTCTCTGTCTATCATTTCACACTTGTATTTTCATGAAGGAGGTAGAGCCTGAGCAAGCAATGTCTGGTAGCTTGTGATCTGGCCTCAGCTGACCTCTCCAGCCTGGCCTTGCTAGGAAAGCCCTCTTGCTGCTGCCTCCTCCCCTAACATCCCATCTGTGGTCATTTCCATTCTTGTCATATTATTTGCAGTTTGCTGCACATGCTATGTTACATGGTCATGCCTGGGCATTCCTTCCTTATGCAGTGCCCTTCCCCTCCTTGTCTGCTGCACACACACACACACACACACACACACACACACACACCCTCCACTGTTGAGACTCTCTGAACTCTGAAGCCTTCCTGATGCTTGCAGGGTGGTCCCTTCTTAACCCCACCATCCTCTGTTGATAGAGCAATTCTTGCACAGGCAGCACTGTACAATACTCGTTCATGTCGTCTCTCTTTCTAGACTGTGAGATTGTTGATTTCTAAGTAGTCTTTGGCACACAGTCTCACAGATACTCGTTGCTTAATAAAACATTTGAGGAAGGAGAGGAGAGAAGAAGGAATGTGTGTTACAAAATCTGAAAGAATAGAGATCTCCCCCTGCCACCTACCCCAGCCGGAAGAATATCCGATACAAAAACTGAGTGTTTCTTCTGAGTGTTGAGTACGGTAACTTCGTTTCATTGCTTTGTTAATTGGGACTGCACTAATTTGTGAAGGAATACCAACTTGAGTAGTTCATTTTATACCATTTATAAACATGGGATTTGTTCAACTGAAATCCTGCCGTATAAGCAAGAGCAAGCATTTCAAGTATTTCCATATACACAATTGATGGACTGAATTAGAAAATATTCTCATTTGTTCATTAAAACAGATTTCCCTTAAGACCTATACTGAGGAGCACTTTATTAGCATAGTCCCACTAGGTTCCTAAAGGTGATAAAACTGAATTTCTTTTAATATGCTTTATGAGTCAGTCAAACCAACTCTTGTCAGCTAGACCTAGTTAATCTGAATTAACTATATATGAAATCCTTGGCACTGCAGAGGGCAGAGTGATTCATTCAAATGGTGTTTGGTAAAAAAAGAAAAAAAGAAAGTTTCATTGTAGCTTGTCTCATAAAATTGCTGGAAGCTGAAAGAAAATGGGTGCTGTTTTGAAGGCAGTCAAGGAGATGTCCTTGGTACACTTTGGCTTCTAGATTTGAAATGCATGAGCTTGATGGTTTTCTTCTTGTAAGGGAACTATATATAGCAGCAGCCCTCACTCTTTTAACAGGCACCCCTCCTGGTGACTCCCCTTCCTGCCAGTTGCTTACTTCTATATACATATCATGTGTAGTACTTTCATGGGGCACTGGGGGGCCTGAGGTGGGACATAGAGGTCATCCTGCTTGAAGGGAAGAAACCTTGCTACACATGAACACACTTGCCTACTGGGGGAGCAAAGAGGCCACTAGTGCTGGCCTGTACCCCTCAGGCTGCTGCCTACAGCTTTTCTGCTGTTGGCTCAAATATACTAGAGTCGGGTTTCAAGAGTTAATGAGGTTTTGGGCTTCGCTGGTGGCTCAGATGGTAGAGAATCTCCCTGCAATGCGGGAGACCTGGGTTCGATCCCTGGGTTGGGAAGATTCCCTGGAGGAGGGCATGGCAACCCATTCCAGTATTCTTGCCTGGAGAATCCCCATGGGCAGAGGTGCCTGGTGGGCTACAGTCCATGGGGTCCCAAAGAGGCGGACACTACTGAGGGACTAAGCCCAGCACAGCATAGCATAATGAGGTTTTAGGAAGAGCTGAGGCTAGTGTGAAGGCCTCCCCTCCCATCAAAGAGCAACAGTGAGCTCGTGGGACAGACTATGCCCTTTCCTGAGCCTCCCCAGATGCAGAACCACAGTTGGGCACACAGGCAGAAGATCTAAGAATTCCAGTAGCTTCCTCCCACACCAATCCCATAACAGGTTACTTTGAGGGGCTACTGCTGCTGTGCTGTGTGAAATTTCCCCTACCAAGTCAGGGTCCATGGGAAAAACCTTAAAACCAACATGACCTGACACCATGTACTAAATGAGAAGGCAGTACTCTGAACTAGGCAGGAAAGCCCACCCTGGTTCTCTATGTTCTAACTGTGTCCATGCACTGACATAATATGTATTATTATCAATCTTTGCAATTTCCTTCTTTCGCTTTTCTTCCGTTTCTTCCTGGTTGCACTAACCTTGGGTATGAGGCTTTTACTGCTAAAATAGCTCTTCCTGATTGTGTTTACAGGGCTCAGAGTGCCAACCTATGCACAAGAGCCTGGGGGCACACCTTTGAACTTCCTGGCTCTCTTGTAGGCAGTTATTTCTGAAATCATGATTCTTTTATACATTTGAATATCATATGTATAATATATTTTTAGATATTACATAAACATGTCCTGTCTTATACCTGTACTATGTATTTCGAATATTTACATTTCTTGTACCATTGGTTGACTTTCCTAATTGGCTCTTCTGCTCCTTTTCCCTGAGATGCCCCTTTCTTTCTACAAGGAATCATTTTTTTCCACTCAATTTGACAGCTATTTGTTAGTTCACTATGAATAAGGCTCTTAAGGGGAGTTAAAGATTACACTGTCCACCCTCAAGACTTTATAAACCTGACAAGGAAAGTAGAAAAAACACAAATGACTATAAACCATTATTATCAGTCAGTCTGTTGAGTACCTGCTATATGCTCAGTGGATTAAGTGTAATTTTTCATTTAATTCTTATAAGCCTTGCAAAATAGTGGTATAATCCCCCATTTTACAGCTTGTTGGAGAAATTCCTCAAGGTTATACTACTAGCAAGTGACAGAGTTGGGATTTCAACCTGGGATGCTGTCTTCTAGAGGCTGTGAACTTCCTTTCTGTATCACGAGGCCTCTCAGTGCAGACCATAAAAAGCAGATGCCGTGAAAGTGATGTGAGGTTCCAAGGAGGAGCTGAATCTGGAAAGGCTTTAGAAACACTTTTGAAATAGGTTTGCTAGTTTACATACTCTGAGCAGCAGACGCCAAGTTGGAATTAAAAGTACAAGAGGTTTGCTGAGGGATATGCCAGAGACAGACAGAACAAAAAGTAGAAGCAGCTTCAGATTTTGATACAGGAAGAAGGCAGGGTAGGAAGAGTTCCAGGTGGTAATACACTTCTAAGGAAGTTTTGGCAAGGCCAAAGGGGTATCTTGTTAGAGGAGTCCCATGTTTTGCAGGGATGGACCTGCATGAATACCCCTGTCCTGCTTGGTCAGCAGCAGCAGCTTGTGTGGCTTCACTGGAGCCAGAGCAGTGAATCTGCCATGCTCCTCACAGCAGCAGATGTGAACAGTTGCATATCCACGGCTGCCATGATAGCCTTAGAAAAACTGGTTAAGTTTCAGGGGTTGTTATGTTAAGAATGGCATTTGAGATAGCACACTTTCTATGGAACACTAGGTTCTCAAGATCCTTGTTGAAAAAAAAAAAGACTGGAACGTGTTCTTTTCTCCTTTCAGAGACTCATCATGCACAGTAATTTAAAGCTCTATGAAGGTCCACTTGAAGAAATGAGTTAACCTTGGTTTAATTCAGCAGTTCCCAAACCTATTTGACTACAGAGCTCTGTGTATGTAAATTCTATTAATGCTCTGTGTAATTAGTATTCAACAGAACTCTGTGATTTCTTGGATACTTAGGTATGAGCCATATGGTGAAGGACTTCAACTTGTATCTAACCTGGGCTGCTTTAGAGAGGGGTCTGAAGAAGGGAATCTGCTCTCAAGTTGTATTATCTGGCAGTGGTGTGCAGTGGTGACTAAAGCAAGAGAGTGACCATCAAAGTTCATCCCTGATTACTTACAGCCATAACCCGTCCTGGGATTGCCCCCTGTCTCCAGAAACAGCATGTGAATCATTTGGAATCCAATTGCTTTACTTCTAATCCAAGGTCTAGGAGAACTGAAATTGGTGGGAGGGGTGGTGGGTTCACCCAGTATCAAACTGACTAGCCTCCTACAGCCAGAAATAATGGCCTATTGTCTGGTTTCCCTCTGTGCTGAGTGTCCAGGCGGCAGCCAGTCAAGCTGCCCTTGTGACTGTCCTAGGCCTCCGAACTCTCCCTCACCCTCCTTTCACTGCCTCCCACACCAGCCCCAGAGACACAGGGCAGCCACACAGTAGATATAGGCAGCCGTGGGATGTGTCATGAGACATTCTCAGTGACCCAGTGACAAGACCGTGGACAAGCTAGCTTCCCTCTCCCCTTTTACCTTCATTATGGAGCTTGCGCCAGGGAAAATTTTTGAAGGCAACTATCTCTGTTAATGGGCCATGACAAGGCCGGTTCAAAGCAGTGGGCTCTTTGAACATTCCATATATATGGTTAGTCTCCTGCAAGGGGTAAGGTTTTGACAATGGGGATGGAATGTGAATGGTTAAGAGCATGAGCCCTGATTCACAGCTGGGTTTAAATTTTGTCTCCAGCACTTAAAGCTATCTGTGTATACTGGGCTAGTTACCTAACCTCTATAGGCTTGTTTTTCTCATTTGTAACAGGTATAACAGGCCTCTTTATAGTACCTGTGTTCATAGGGTTGTTATAAGAATTAAATAAAGCATATGAAGTGTTTAGAACAGTACCTGGCACAAAGGAAGTGCTTGATATATGTTAGCTATGATTATCTTAATTGTGTTTATCCTTTCTAGAGACTCCCTGGTGCTCAGACAGTAGAGTCTGCCCACAATGCAGGAGTTCCGGGTTTGAGCCCTGGGTTGGGGAAATTCCCCTGGAGAAGGAAATGGCAACCCACTCCAGTATGCTTGCCTGGAAAATCCTGTGGATGGAGGAGCCTGGCAGGCTGCAGTCCATGGGGTCACAGAGCCAGAGACGACTGAGCGGCTTCACTTTCGCTTTCTTTTTGCATCCTTTCTAGTGTCACTATTAGATGCTGGGTGGGCGGATAAAGTAAGAAATGCTTCCCACCATTAAAGAGTTTGATAGGAAAGGTAGGAGGCAGAATATTTTTTTAAAAACATGATATGTAGGTAAATTTTACTTTAAAGAAAAACACAAATATTGTAGGTATGCTACCGGATTTAGGAGTGAAGCATACTAATGTCTGCAACTGACTTTGAAATGCATCAAAAAGGTAAGATGGATTGGAGAATGGATAGATGGGAAGGTATGGGATAAAGCAAATATGGCACAGTGATAATTGTAGAATCTAAGTAGTGGACATGTTGGGGTTCACTAAACAATCTTTCATCTTTCCTGCATGTATGAACATTTTCATAACAAAATATTGGGGCATATATAATATGTTATGCCATAAGATAAACAATGCCATAGATTTCAGAGGGAGGAAAATGAACATGTAACAGGTACGTCAAGAAAAACTGGTGGGAATACATTTGAGTTGAGCTTTAAAAGGATCCAGAGGGTTTAACTTAAAAATGGTGAGGACAGGAAGCATTCCAGGTGGCTGAAGAGCAAAGGGCCATATTACTAAAAGCACTGTGATTTGGGAATATGTGACTTGAATTAGCACAGGCAGCAGGAGGGAACCATGACTGTGATGAAGGAGAGTAGGATCGTGGCCCATCTTCCTTATATTGAGGACCGTATCCAAGAGATAAATGGGAGCCACTGAAGTTTCTTGACCAGGAGTCTGCATTTTTCCTGTCACTTTGGGCTAAACTTTCTTATAGAGGATGGTGTGAACTTTTTCAAGAAACTAAACAGTTTTTCATCAGGGTTCTAATTAGAACTCTGGTCAAGACCACAGGTTGCTGGCTGGATGACAAATAGCAAAGTTCTTTTATATCAGTCTCTATACCAACCCAGAACCCAGGCCACAGGGATATTAGTTGAGAGGGACAGCGTGAAACTTGCACTTAACTGTGCCCTGACTGTTAAGCTATGACTCTACTACCTGTTTTAATCATCACATTTTATACTATACACTACATCAGAATGGGATCCACAGGGCATGTGTCTGGAGAGCTTTAGAATGCTCCTCTTTTCCCCTCAGGGTTTCCCTGGTGGCTCAGATGGTAAAGAGTCTGCCTGCAATCCAGGAGACCTGGGTTCAGTCCCTGGGTTGGGAAGATTCCCCTGGAGAAGGAAATGGCTACCCACTCCAGTATTCTTGCCCGGAGAATCTCATGGACAGAGGAGCCTGGTGAGCTACAGTCCATGGGGTTAGAAAGAGTCGGACGTGACTGAGCCACTAACACATTTTTGGGACTGCTGGGACTTGATGGACAGTGTAGATCAGAGGTTTTCACGGGTCAGTGTGCCTGAGAATGGCAGCCCCAGTGTTGCATGCACAAAACCAGGCACACTGTTCTTTATTTGCAACAGGTCCTGGCTTGACTTTTGAGACCAGTTTGATCCTAAGATGACCCTCGCCCCCAGCTGTGGGTCCCCCAAGCATTTTAAGTCCCTCTATTCGTCTCTGCTCTCCTTAGCTTTCGTCTCAGTCCTGTCTGTGCTTCCTATTTCCTGGTGTGTCTTCCCACTGCTGCCTTTCCTGCCTCCCCCACTGGAGCCCTCTCGAACCTTGTTCCCATTGTAAACACACTACCCTAAGTCCTCAGGTTTAGCATCAGTCCTCCCAGTGAATATCCAGGGTCAATTTCCTTTAGGATTGACTGCTCACCATAGCAAAAAACCACCGTTTCCCATTGATATACTGTATCCCATGGAAAACTATGCATTTTCCTACATTGTCCAACATCCTAGGGCTGCACCTGGGGGCAGGCAGGGTGGCCATAGTCTTAATTCCTCCTCCCTATTATAAAATCATCTCCTTTGAGATTCGTGCCATCAGTTCTACCATTCTTCACTGTGGTCATCCTTTATGACCAGCTTCCTGTGTTCCCTGAGGACTTTGGGACCTGACTCAGGTTTCCTCTCTACTGCGTATCCTTGCAACATCCTAGTAACTTCTGTATCCCTGCCAGCAACTTGGACCTCTTCCACTATTGTATATTGGGTGTTGGGGAGCGGGCGGCTCCAACAGCCAAGCCTTACCTGTCCTTGACCACCTTCAACTCCGGGGAACTTCACTTCCACTTCATCCTTCCATGGCTGCTCACCACCCAGGCCGCTCCACTGCTAAATCTTACATTCCAACATCCCACATTCTACCCATAATCACAGCTTAGGGTTCTTTCTGTCTCTTTCACTTGTCTCACCTCAATAAATGTGTGTTTCAATTGTATAAAGATTCCCAGTGCCTATCCCTTAAACCTGAGCAAGAGGAGCCCCCAACCTGAGCCTCATGCTTGAGGGGGCTCCACTGTAACCCAAACCAGTCAATCCTAAAGGAAATTGACCCTGGATATTCATTGGAAGGACTGATGCTAAAGCTGAAGCTCCAATACTTTGGCTACCGGATGTGAAGAGCCAATTCATTGGAAAAGACCCTGATGCTGGGGAAGATTGAAGGCAAAAGGAAAAGAGGGTGGCACAGGATGAGATGGTTAGATAGCATCACGGACTCAATGGACATGAGTTTGAACAAACTCCAGGAGACAGTGGAGGACAGGGAAGCCTAGCATGCTGCAGTCCACGGGGTCACAAAGAGTCAGACATGACTTAGCAACTGAACAGCAACAACACTCTAACCCTTCTCAGATTGTGCCTATTCCTCCAGCGTGAGGAGTCTGCAGGGCTGAAGAAACAAGCTCATCAGAGCCAGCAAAGCCTTGCCCACCCTCTTCATATCTGGACCAAACTCTGAATACAGATCTCGATTTTCCCTGTTGAAACGGCCCTAGGACTGCTTCCGGGGCCTGCATGGACTTTGTCCTCAGAGTTGTTTGTCCTGAGCATGGACTGAACTGCCAGCAACACACTGCCATGGGATGGTTCAGGAGTAGGATGTGTGGGAGAGTGGAGCTAGCATGCATAGGCTAGGGTATACCCTCACACTGTGGGCGAGAGCCTGGGGCAGGAAGACAAGGTGCGCGTCCAGGGCTGGCTCTCCCCATGTGACGTCGTCTGGCAGAGTCAGGGACAGGACTGAACATCAGGAACGCTGAAGATTGGCCCGGTGGGATTGCAGAACTGCTGTGGACTCCACTGGACTTCCTGTCTCCTCCCTTCCACCAGGGATTTCTTTAGCGGTTTCTGTGTGCCTAACCTACTCTGTGTGTGTTGGATATGTGTACGCATGGGAGTAGGCAGCTTCTCTTTAGTTCATAAATCTTCAGATTAAGGGAAACTGTACTGGAACTGCCGTACTTAACGAAACTCTACCAGAGAAGCCTCTTGCTGATACTGTGAATGTGGAGATTTGAGGGAGGTTTTAGGAAGGAGTTAGTGTATTTTCTGTGTAGAAGAAATGTAACATGACCAGAGTGTTGACTATGATAGTTTAAAATATATCCACAAACTCTTTGACACTTCTTTCAAAAGGAAGAGACTAATTTCTCTTGCCTTAAGGGTGGACTGGTCTTAGTTAACTCACTTCTAACAAATAGAATAAGGCAGAAGTGACGGTGTGATTTCTGAGGTGGGATCATGTAAGAAATTGTGGTTTTTGTCTCTCTCTGGGATCACTGGCTCTGGGAGGGACGAGGGGCTTTGTCAGGAAGACACTCAAGCAGTCGCTCCAAGGAAAGAGCCATGTGGTGAGGAATGGAGGTTTCTTACCAAGAGCTACACGAGGGAGCCACCTTGGAAGCCAATCCATTAGCACAATCAGCCCTTCATATGACTGCTGCTGCTGCTGAGTCGCGTCAGTCGTGTCCGACTCTGTGCGACCCCATAGACGGCAGCCCACCAGGCTCCGCTGTCCCTGAGATTCTCCAAGCAAGAACATTGGAGTGGGTTGCCATTTCCT
>SJYQ01006492.1:0-33499 GCA_006410935.1 Redunca redunca
CCAGACCTGCCCTCGCCTCGGCTAATCCCAGTCTTAAAAAAAAAAAAAAAAAAAAAAGACTCCAGAAAACTCGAGCAACCCTGCTCCAGGAGCAAATCAAGTCACAGAGCCAGTCAGTTCTAACCACTGCCCTACCCTCTTTCAGCAAAGAACAAGCCATGTATTTTCTCTCTTCCTAAAAATATGCAGCTTTTAAATATATCCATCATCTTGGCACTCTCTACTGCAGAGCTTAATAAAGGCAAAACCACAGAAATTCAGAAGATGTCAGAGCTCAAAGTATTCCTGTGCTCAAGAAGGGATGTCTGGCCATGACTGATGGCATAATTTCCCCACAGAAGAGTCTGTCATGGGCTGAAAAAACACACACCAACACACGTGGAACTCTCACGGACATGAGCTTGTAAGTTTGAGTTAGAATGGCAACAGTGGCCTTTGTATCCACATTTTCCCCCATAGGAACAGAATACCACTGTCACTAAAATAATTATTTATCTTCCTAAAAAGACTGCTTTGTACCCACAGCCACATCTACTAGCTGGCTCAGCTCTACTCGGAGACTAGAACCACCCAATGGCTCTCACCCTAAGTTCTAGTCTCAGGTCGAGGTCCGTCTAAGAAAGGCTCGGTCACCAACAGGCAGCTCCGGAAGTGGTGCTGACGCCACGCTGGAAGCCCTGGCCGCTTTTATTCCAACTGCCACCAGAAACCCTCGGGCAACTGCTACGAGTCAATGATTTACCCAAGCCCAGCTCTCTGGCCTTACTCGGTGTCCTTAAACTCCCCTTGCGGTTGCTCACAGATCAATGATTAGCTGCCACCACCTCGCAGGAACCCGGCACACTCCAGTTTCTCCAAAGGGGCCCTGACACTGAGCACTCCGCTGCTCAGGCGGAACCAGGTAAATTTTAATAGCTGCATGGTTACAAGACTTGAAGAGAGGCAGGGACTCTGGAAGGGAGAGTTTTGCAGCTGATCCTTGGAATTCCAGAGATGAGAGATTTTCTGTGAACCCCATCATCTTATTACATGTCAAGACTCCCAAAGAAGCGGAATTCTGAAAGCAAATGGCCAGGCTTCTTCCTGAATGTTCCATCGTGCTGGGAGGCAGTGAGGAAGGCTAACAGCTGGCACGAGGCCTGAAGAGGTGGTACCTGAGCCAGACCCTGACGTGGAGAGGTCGTAGACCAGGTCCTGGAGCGTCTTGTCCTTGGAGAGACACATCTCACACGAGGGGTCCTCCATGTCCAGCCTCTGGCGGTTGTGATAGACGCGCTGATGATAGTTAATGACAAGGAAAACAATGATGATGATGAGAAACAGGAGGAACACTGGGCCGGCAATAATGCCCACCAGCTCCACGGGGCCCCACATGGAGGGGTGTTCAGGCTCCTTGAGATGACCTGGGGCAGGTGAGAGAGGAGAAGGAAAGAAGAAGAGTGAAAACGTGGGACCGCCAAGGCCTCCCTCTCCCTGGCTCCTCCATCCGGGTGGAGATGCCCCCTTCCTCTCTCCGCTCTCTGGCCTCACTGGGCCAGATCTGTCTGGACGCTCTCACATGCCAGCCTCTCTAGTTAGGGCACCCGCTGCAGTGGTCAGAGCCACGGCCCGCTGGGTCATTTCACGGCGTTTCACGGTGTCTTCCCACCCCCTGCCCCAGGCACACACCAGGTTCTGCTCCTCCATTTGTGACGGCCTCTTGAAGCTCAGCTCGGTCTCTCCCTGCCTCCTCAGATCTCCCCAGTCATGCCTCCTAAGTGGCGGATCTGTGAAGGCTAGTGTCTACCACTCCCCAGCGTAGAGCGCCATCCTCCCGGCCCGAGTCCCTCTTCCCATTCGCCATCACCGTCACAGGGCTTACAGGCTGCCTCCTCCAGGATCACCCCAGACCCTCCCATGGGCATCTCTGGCTGGCTCTCCCACTCCCCACCAGCTGCTGATGGCTCCTCAGCCACGGCCCAAAATGCGGCTTTCACCTCTGTGGCGCACTCAACAAGTCTGTCTCCCTTTCCTGGGATCTAGAGACCAGAATTGGGAGGAATGCCCTCCCACGTCACCTCGGGGAGCATCCAAAAGGCGCCTTCACCTAGCCTCCAACAAAGGGGCGGGGGCACAGCAGAGAAGGATGAAGTGACGGGGTGCCCTACCTCCACGGCGAGCCCATAGTCCACCAAGGCGTCCACTCACCGCTGGGCACCCTCAGGTCGATCTTGTTGCAGAAGTCGGTGTAGCAGCAGTGGGTGTTGCGCAAGTCCTCGGAGCTCAGGCAGTAGAAGGGCTTCCCAGCGGGCACCAGCTCCACTTTGGGGATGCAGGTGCGCACGTGGTGCTCCATCCCGTCCAGGTTGAAAATGGAGACCATGCAGGCCCCATCTGTCTCACACGTGTAGTTGGCTTGGAGGCAGCTGGTGCACGCACACAGCAGAGCTGTGGGGAAGTCGGGAGTGGACACTGATGTCAGTGTGAGCTCTTAGCCTAGGTCCTTCTCTGGAGTTAGAGTACAATCCCCTAGCACACTTGAGGTTCCAAACAAGGTGCTTTTCACAGGGATGGGGCCAGAGATGACATCGTCAGGGGAAGCCCAGCCTTTCCACCTGTCTATTCAGATCACAGACAAGGCTTTCTGCTCCGCAACTGGCCCCCTCCCCGCCATTTTCCTCTAATTGCTCTAGTTTATGTCTTTAAGAAACACAGAAACTACCTTTTAAACTCTGCTTTAGACTGTTGTATGTTGTTGTTGTTCAGTAGCTAGGCTGTGTCTGACTTTGTGACCCCATGCACTGTAGTCTGCCAGACTCCTCTGTCTGGGATTTCCCAGGCAAGAATATTAGTGGGTTGCCATTTCCTTCTTCAGGGGATCTTCCTGACCCAGGGATTGAACCCATATCTCTTTCACTGGCAGGTGGATTCCTCACCACTGCACCACTGGGAGGAGGGGGCTGCTTTAGACTTAGACTTACTTTAAAAAACTGTCTTGTGGCTAGGAAAAGGGTTTTCCTTTGAATTTAGACACCTAAAGATGAGAGCAAAGCATGGTACCCTGGGAGACAAGAGGGCCCCTCCCCCACATACTCTTTCCACCACCGCTTCTTAGAGCCATCTTCAACCCCATCTCCTTTCTCTGCACCAGAAACGCCTACAGTTTCCTGAATGCAGTGTGCGTGCTCTCTCACACAGGGTTTTGCTGCAATGGTTTTTTCCTGGCTAATTCTTACAAGTTCTTTAAAATTCAGCTTAAACGTCACTTCCTTTGACAAGCTTCCCCTGACTGGTCCAACCTCCTCCTCCCTTTAGTTCCCAGCAGGTACCCCTTTCAAGAGGGGCAAAAAGACACCCTCCAAGGAGGGTAATATTAGTGCCTACTTCATACAGTCACTGTGAGGATTAAATAAGCTAATGCAAGAATGGGTGCATGCTATGTCGCTTTACTAGTGTCCAACTCTTTGCAACCCTGTGGATTGTAGCCCGCCAGGCTCCCCTGTCCATGGGATTTCCCAGGCAAGAATAGTGGAGTGGGTTGCCATGCCCTTCTCCAGATCTTCCCAACCCAGGGACAGAACCCGTGTCTCTTATGTCTTCTGTGCTGGCAAGCAGGTTCTTTACCACTAATGCCACCTGGGAAGCGAACATATGGAAAGTACTCAATAAATCTAACCCACTCTGAAAGGGCCTTGATATCATCACTTAAAGAGTACTCTCTCTCTCTCTCTCTCTATATATATATATATCCCCCCAAATAGATAGTATATGCAATCATCTCTGGGACTAACAAGTCTGCCTGGGTGTGTGTTATCCCTAAGTGTGCACTGTTGACAGGAAATTACTGTAAATGAATTTGGTGCCTCTGAAAGTCAGTTCGGCAGCCCTGGAATCTGAAATCCTTTATTTATCCATCTAACAGGAATAGCACAGACAGCAGCAGCTGGCTCTCCCCAGCACTGCCTCCCAGGAGCCTAACCCAGCCCTGACCTCTGGGGACGGGTAGGAGAGTGGCTTGACCCACCGGGGTCCCGAGGCTGGGGCTCACGGGGCTGCACACAGCACTCACCCATCAGGGCTACAAGTGCAGGGGAACCCAAGTCCCCGGCTGGACACTACGCGCATACCATCTGGATACCAAGAGGGAACATATTCAAACTACGGCCCCTGGAGAAGAGACACTTATGACCAGTCCCGTGAAAAGCTATCCTGCTGTAACTCACCCCTTTCGGCTGTAAACAGTCTATCTTTGTCTCTTCCTCTAAAACACTGAAAAGCATCTCCTGGCCTTTCAAATCCAAAGACAGAATAGAAATATCTCTGCGTCCAACTCCCCACTCCAGCAGGCTTTCTGTAAACGACACGATCCTCGCCATCCCCACCAAGGAAACAAAGGAGAGCGACCTCAGACAGGTACTCAGACAGCGTGGATCTTCACCGCACGGTCTGCGGGATTTTTTTTTTTCCCCACAGCATTTGATCAGAGCCCTTTCTTCTAGGAAAAATTCCAAGACATGCAGCTCTCTGGTGAAGGGCTTGGGGAATGTTGTATTTTAAAGGCAGGAAGTTTAAAGCAGGTACCCTTTAGACTAGGATCCCAAACACAAAAGGAATTTTAAAAGTAAATTCCTTCTAAATGTCATTCTTCTTGCTGACTGAAATTTACTTCTGCAACTCTCAGAACACTCAGCCCAAACTCCTTTGACTCATGCTGGAGTCCTGCCTACTCATCAGCAAGCGCAAACGCCCATTCCTCTCTCCGTCAATGGGGACATTCAGGCACAAAAGGGGTCCCCGTGGCATGCACACCTCTCAACACACGCGCCTCAACGGCCGGCTGGGGATGAGCACGGTCTCGGGGCTATTTTCGGAAGCCAGAAGGGAAAGCGAACGACTCCCAGAGGGCTATNTCAGTCACACGACCTTGAACGAGCCAGTAACCTTTCTGCACCCCAGCTGCCTAATCTGAAAAGTGGGGCTGTTAATTACCTCACAGGACTATGTAAGAATTACATGAAATAAAGAGATTTACGAGCCAACTCCGTGGAAAAGCTCCTGAGGCTGGGAAAGATTGAGGACAGGAGGAGAAGGGGGCGACAGAGGATGAGATGGCTGGATGGCATCACCAACTCAATGGACATGAGTTTGAGCAAACTCCAGGAGATGGTGAAGGACAGGGATGCTGCAGTTCACGGGGGTTGCAAAGAGTAGGACACAGCAACTGAACAACGAGACTTAAAAAATGTGAAGCAAATAGATATTCAATAAATTTTAATCACCCTCTTCAGTGTAAAACTCAAGTAAACACATTCACGTACGACATGTCTCTCTAACCACTAATTAGGAAGTGCCAGGTTACAGCAAGACCACAGCAAGGAACTGCTGTTTGAGTCTCAGCTCTGCCAGTAACTAGTTGCGTGGTTTTGGGCAACTCATTTTAACCTTCCTGAACATCATTTTCCTCATCATTAACCAGAAAGAAGGGGCTGAACCAGATGAGCTCCAAAATCCTCCAGCTGAAATCTGAATCTAGTTTGTTTTTAAATTCACATTGCTTGGATCACTGATTCAACACTGGGAAGTTCTGCTTTAATTCCATATACCTTTTTTCTGAACTTTAAAGCCTAGTCTTAATCATTTTTTAAAATACTTTTTTATTTACTGGTGGGCTTAGTTGCCCCGTGGCATGTGCAATCTTAGTGCCCTACCCAGGGATCGAACCCACATCCCCTGTATTGTAAGGCACTCTTAACCACTGGACCATCAGGGAAGACCCAAGAAAGACTGGTCTCTAAATTGTCTTCTGTTAATATTTTTCATTGAAACGAAGTGATCATAAAAGTATAAAAACACCTGAATTATGGGATTCTCTGGCAATCCAGTGGCTAGGACTCTGCACTTCACTGCCATGGGCCCAGGTTTAATCCCTGGTCAGGGAACTAAGCTCCAGCAAGCCACGTGGCATGGCCAAAAAGAAAACATCTGAATTTACTAAAACTTTTCTAGTACACTAAACCACAAATTTAGCTTTTCTTTGAAAAACTAAATCTGGACTAGTGATAACAGCCATTTATAATCTGTTCCATAGTGACTCACCAGGTGAAATCAGCCTACACATATGTACATAAACAATACATACCTAACACCCTCCGTGTTCCTGACCGAAGAGTTAGAAATAACACAATTAGGAGAGCCAGTCACAGAGGAGTCACAAAAGCAGGTTAAAAGTGGTCAGAGTGAAATTCTCACTAGCATAGCATTTTGATATGAACAACCTAGTCAAACCTGAACTAAAGACATTATGGCAGGATTTGAACGTGTTTTCAAAGTATGATGAGAAGGTGGTCTGTGGTAAAATATCAAAGCAAATTTAATTTGGGAGAGAGGCTGTGTTTGGAGGAAGGCTGACAAGTCCCGACTTGGGCAGACTCTGTCTCGCTGCATATTATGGAGCCACTAACACGCTGGGTCTGAGCAAAGACAGCCCCACGCAGGCCCCTCTCTCCTGCTCACAGCATACTCTCGAGGACACTCAGTCAAGGCTGTTGTCCCAACAACGAGAAATTCCCAAGAACCAACTGGCTAAACTCACTGCCCTTCAGCCCACATCACCAGGCTGTTGGAGGGGCAAGGTGGAGGCACCAACTCAGAAGGTAAGAGGCAGCCCAGAACACCCACATTGGCCCTGGTGCATGAAGGTTCATGATGTTTTAGAGCTACAGTATCTATGGTTTTTGGCTTATATGCATGTGTGTGTGTGTGTATACACACATACAAATATACTCCTTGGGGATGGTAAGTTTCATCAGTTTAGGGTGGCACTCTGTCCTGTTTAGGGATACTAAACCTGCTTCTTCCAGACTTCACTGGGCAACCTTCTAGTTCCACAAGAGTTAAGATTTGGCGCCCAGTACAGCCTGTGCCCCCTCCCCCCTTATTCTTCATGACTTTACAACTTGATCACAGCTGTGTCGGAGCCCTCCTCTTTCCAGATGACAGCATCCATCACACAGCCCAAACTGAAGAGAACAGCCTATTACAACCTGTGATCATTTTAATTCTTCTTCCTTGGACCATATCCAAACTCCCTACAGCTTTCTTGGGATAGAACAAAGACCGAAATTCTACACAACGCTGTGACCCTGAAAAGCCAATATGATCCTGGGAGAGGGAAAAGAAAGAGAACAAAGTTGGAGGACTCACATTACCTGATTCAGACTTACTACAAAGCTACAGCTATCAAAACAGTATGAAACTGGCCTAAGTACAGATTATAAACCAATAAAACAGAACTGAGGGTCCAGAGACAGATCTATATATCATCAACTGATTTTCCACAAGCGTATCTAAAACATTTTGGGGGTGGGAAGACTAGTCTTCAACAAACAGAAATCCACATGCAAAAGAATGGACTCAGACCCTTCACACCACACACCAAGATTAATTAAGTTATTACATAATATAAGTAACGTAATTAACTCAATGTAAGTCAAAGACCAAAATATAGGAGCTAAAGTTTATATTCTAAAAACTTTTTTAATGAAAATAAGGGTAAATCTTCATGACCTTGGATTTGGCAATGAGCTCCTAGATATGACATCTAAAACACAAGCAACAAAAGAAAAATAGATGAATTGGCCTTCGCCAAATTAAAAACTTTTGTGTCTCAAAGCATAATATCAAGACAGTGTGAAGAGAACCTACAGAATGAGAGAAAATATTCAAAAACCATGCATCTAATAACAGTCTTGCATCCAGAATGTATAAAGAACTCACTCTTAAAAATTGATGACAAAAATTTTTTTTAAATGAGCAAATGATTTGAATGGACATTTCTCCAAAAAAAGAAATACAAATGACCAAAAAGTACATGAAAAGCTGGTTAACATCATATCAAATGCAAATGAATTTCAAATTCAAATGTAAACCAAAACCACATATAACCAAATGCGATGTTTAGTGACTTTCTGATAATGTACAGGTTTTTGGTGAATTTATATTTCTTTCTGTATTTTTAGGACCAATCTCATTTTTAATAAGGTAAAAAAAAGAGGGGGAAAACAACTAGAGAAAAAACTTCTGTTTTTGCCATGTGATGTCCCAAGAGTGCATCTGTAGAAAAGTGCTTGTCAGCTAAATAAAAATCACATTTGATAGAAAAACAAAAACAAACAGAAAGCAAACCACAATGAGATACCACTTTACACCCACTAGGAAGGCCATAAGAAAATGTTGGTGCAGATTCAGAGGAAACTGGAACTCTATACCCTGACAGTAAGATCGCAAACCGGTACAGCTCCTGTATACAGAAAACAGCTTGATGACTCCTCAGTAAGTTAAACATTGAATTACCATATAACCTGGCAATTCCACTCCCAGTGCAGTATGTCCAAGAGAGTGAAAGGAAGTGTTTAAACAAAAACTTATACACCAATGTTCGTAACAGTACCATTCACAACCATCAAAAGGTGGAAACCCAAATGTCCACTGAACAAAGAGTGGATAAACAAAAGGTGGCACCCTCATCAGGTGGAGTATTAGTCAGCTATAAAAAGGGATAAACTACTGATACTTACTACAGTGTGGATGAACTTTGAAAACATTATGTTAGTTGAAAGAAGCCACATATTGTACGAGTCCATTTATACTAAACATCCAGAAAGCGTATTAGTGGTTATTAGGGGCTGCAGAGGGGAGAAGATGGGGGATGCTGGCTTTGTGAGTTACTAGGGTGGTCTCCTTCAGGGTAAAGAAAAAGTTCTGGGACTAGAGAGGCGATGGTTTGCCTAACATAGTGAAGGTACTTCATTGAATTATACACTTTGACAATTTAAAAACTGTTATATGTGTTTTACCACAGTTTAAAAAATACCATAAATCTCTAAAAAGCAGTATGTGTAATACAGTCTCAACTACAGAACAAAACCAGCAAAAACCCAACACATGCAGACCCCCCCAAAATGAAGGTGCAGGGTTGTTCTGTGTCCTTCCCAAGTTGAAGGCTCTCATATGTCCCAGGAACCCATGAACTCCTAGAGGAGGGAACCAGAGTCCTTCTTGTCTTCATTTTCTCACTGGTATCCAGCACAGTGCCCACACACAGCACTGTGCTTAATAATCTCATTCAGCAGCTCTCAGCCTAGCAATCTGAGAGGGCAGGGGGCTCTGCCAGAGAGGACATGCTTTTATCTGTTTTATATGCGTTTCCACATTTTCATTTTTGAAAGGTTCTTACTGCTTTAAGAAGACAGAAAAAAAAAAAAAAAAGAAAAAGTTGTTCAGTAACTACTGATCTAGACAACTGTCAAAATGTTTACGAAAATCCTGAATTGGGCTTAAAAATGGAGGTGTCTGGCACTCCACTATCACAAAGTAGAGGTAATGTCTGTTTCTCCAGAAAGGCTGGGGAGCTGACAACAGCACCAGGCAGGAAGGCCCTGCAGCACGGAAATGCAGTCATCAGGTGCTACTGGTGACAAAGATTCGAGGTGCATTTTCGGTTTTCACAATCATCAAAATTAGATTGTAAAAATACACTAAAATAAAACAAAACAGAAACTCTCAAGTACCAAAGAGCCATAATGAAGTCCAGTTTTACATGTGTAGCTAGCTGGTGATACCCAAAAAGTGTTCTGGTAAAAAACACTTCCAGCTGACTTAATAAAGGAAGCTATTTGTATGAGACAGAAAAAAACAAAAAAAAGCACAGATTTAACAATAAGACATTTGATAAGCTTGGTATTTAATTTCAATCTGGGGAAAGGTCTCAAAGTGGGGTTTGCATAAGAGAAAGGTGTTTGAAAAGCCAGCTCCACACTGTATCTATTCTACAAACTGCCTTTCTGACATTCTACTTGGAGACAAACCCAACCCCAGAGAGCTGTTTAAACAAGTTCACCCTTAAGCCTCAGGTCTAGAGAATGAAAGCTTTGTTCTCACTCAAAAGAGATGTTTGATGTTTATGCTAAGGAGACCTGTCATTGTGACTTAATTTATGGCTGGCTGTAAATGCCTGAACATCCAGCAAGGGCCCACCTGCTGCCCAGGGGAATGTCAAGGTAAAGCTGGAAGGAGAGGCATCACTATGGCAGAGCATGTCCTGTGTTCCTGGGACCTAAGTGTACAAACTCAGCCGTCACATTCAGACTGTCTGCTAGGCACTTGGTATTTCTCTTCTACCCACAAGTTTATATTGACATGTACAACCTTCTGCTTTCTTTCTTTGTCGTACTTAAACAGACACACTCCTGGCTCATTAGAGCAGGGGAGAGGATTTATCAGCAGTGTTTTGTATTTGCTTCCTGACCTACTTACTACACTACGATGCGTGGAGAGGTGACAGTGTGCATCACAGTTTCGAGAAGAGGGATAGGAATGGTTGTTTCAGACAACTAGGACAATGAAGGGGGAAAAAATCAGCAAGGATGGAGAATAAAACTAACGAGGCTGAGGACTTCCCTGGTGGTCTGGTGGTTAAGATGCCACGCTTCCAGTGCCTCTACTGCAGAGGGCACAGGTTTGATCCCTGGCTGGGGAACTAAAGTCCCACGTGCTGCGTGTGGCACAGCTGAAAAAAAAAAAACACACCAAAAAACAACTAATGAGGCTGTGATCAAATTTATCTCAAGTAAAATGGGCAGGTAGTGGATTCAACAGAGAAGAAAGAGGTGAGGTACAGATTATGACGTTCCCAGTAATGCACAAATGTCTGTGGCACTTTTGAGCGACTAGGATGGAAACTGTATATATAGGAGATAATGAAATTACAGCAGAACAGAACTGGAATTATTTACCCAGGATTTTGCTGAGAGGATGGAAAAGAAATGAATGAATTCAATTAAATCATTAAGTACCTAAAATACACAAGGCTCTGTGATAGAACAAAGACATATAAAGAAAATATAACGCAGTTCCTAGGATCAACTTTCAGGGCATAGAGGGTGGGAGAGTGGGAGAAGCAGAAAACTCTAAGCCAGTGTGAACCTCTATGTTACTGATAACGGACCAAAAAGAAAAGCAGAGAGGATGGAATTACTGGCTGGGGGACAGTAGGAAGACAAAGCGGGTCCCACACTTGGAGGACGTTGGATTTGGCTGAGAAGGCCAAGACCAAGAAAAGCACAAGGCATGTGAGGTCTAAAGTAAATGGGCAACAGGACAACAATGCCAGGGTTCTAGCCAAGATAAGAGCAATAACGAGACCAGGACGGGCTGCATGGGCCGTGATGGCAAGCGAGGAGATCTGGAGTCAATCCTGGAGGCTGCACGAAGGCGACGGAGCAGGAGCACTTCCAAGGCTGAGTCCAGCGGTAGGATGGAAAGGCAGGGCCTGCCTGGAAAGCTACTTCAACAGTCACCACGGCACACGGCACAGCACAGGGTTCTGAGTGCACGCTGCGGGGTCAGACTTCAGGCCCACTGCTTAACCTCTACGCCCCAGTTTTCTCACCTGTAAAATGGGGATGAGAGTGGCTCACAGAACGGCTGCACAGAGGAAGCGACGCAGCACAAATGCCTCTAACACTTGAGTAGATGGTATACATTCAGGAGATCTGATGGTTTCATTTCTGCTGTCATCCTAGTGAATGAGAAGGGGCTGCGCTCTTGTGTGGTTTTATGGTTGTTCTTAACAAGCAGAAGTCAGTCTGTGGGCAAACTTCTTAACGGCAAGGACAGATTCTTTCCTCAGTATCCCCCTCAACACTGAGCTTGAGGAGCTTGAGGCGTGCTCCCTAACATCTAGGGAGATGTTAAGAAAGAACACTGACTGGATCTGAATTTATCTACTGCAAGTGTAGAAAGTAATGTATAAATGTACACCAAGACAATACATGACAATCTGGGGACAGGGGCGCTCAACACAATGAATATTTTTTTAAAAAACAAATCCCGCAAGTCACAGATTCCTCAACACATCAAAATCATTGAAAGCATCCACAATCTTCTCTCTCCTCCAAACCTCACAATGTCTAGAAAAAGGTAACAGGCAGCAGCTGAAAGCCACATGTGGTCTCAGGACTTCTTTCCACATGTAAGTCCATCCATGGGATGGCAGGGTGACCCGGTCTCAAGGAGCCTCAAGCCTATCTTGGGGAGTGCGCTTATCCCTCAATCCTGTTTTCCTTCTCCTCATATAACCATCTGACTCACCCCACATGCATTTTAAAAAACAATACCTATTTACTATTTCAGTTACTGTAGGTCAGAAGCCCAGGCATAGCATGACTGATACTGGCTGGGGCTTTCTCACCTAGGGCTGGGACCTCTTTCAGTCTCACTCACTGCTGGCAAACTTCAATGCCCTGTGGATGAAGGAGTAAGACCCCGCAACTGCCCGACTCACTGATGGCCAGGGACCACTCAGCTCCTAAAGCTGGCCTGCAATTCCTGGTCACGCGGCTCCCATGGGCAGTTCACACCTGAATGTTTACTTTCTCCCAGGCTAGCTGGGGCATCACTGCCTTCCTCTTCTGCCATTGGCTGAGAAAATGCTCTGCTTTCAAAGGGCCAGCTTGATTAGGTCAGGTCCACCATGACAGCGTGCCCATCTGAAGGTCAACTGATTTAAACCCTTTACGATACAGTTGACCCTTGAACAACTCAGGGGTTAGGGGCACTGACCGCTACAGTCAAAAACCCACAGATAACTTAACAATCACCCCACTAGATCTGAAGTTCCACATCCATGAATTCTACCAACCTCGTACTGCATAGTACCGCGCTCTGGTATTTACTGGGGGGGGGGGGGAATACCCACCCATATATAAGTGGACCCATGCAGTTCAAACCGTGTTGCTCAAGGGTCAACTGTATCACCTTCATTCATGTCTGAGTAACTGAGAACATGTGTGTGTATACCTAAGGCTGGAAATCATGGGGAGAAGGGAGCAGCGGGAAGGACGCTGTGGTAGATATAACCACCTTGTACTTTGTTTCTTTGTCATCTATTTCACTGGCCAGAAGGTTAAGCATTTCATCTCCTTTTGTTTACTGGTGTATCTCTGCACCTACAACAGTGCCTGGTATGTGGAAGGTGCTCAGTACATCTGAGTTACAGGAACCTTTACATCATCACAGCAGTTCTCAATATATGTATATATAGATACCTGTTTATTCACAGGCTAGAAACAGGACTTGTAAGTGTATACGTTACACTGGTACAGTGAAACCATTTAGGAGTCCTGGAAATTCCATAGGATATGATTTTCTCTCTGCCACAATCATTGCACTACTTGAACAAAATACAGTCAATTTTCATTATTCATGGATCTGTAATTGTGAATCTGTCCACTTGCTAAAATTTATTTGTAACCCCAAAATCAATACTCTCCGTGTTCACGGTCACTCACAGGTAAGCACAGAGGGGTGACGAATTTGAGTCACCCGGCACACACGTTCCCACGGAAGTTGAGTAAGAACGCTCTGGCTTGTTTCAGCTCTCATACTATTAATATGTGTTCTTCTCATGGTATGTTCAGTGCCAAACTTTCTGTCTTTTTGTGGTTTATGCTAGTGATTTCACTTTAAAACGGCCCCAAGGGCAGTGCGGAAACGCTGTCTAGTGTCCCCAAGTTCGAGAAGACAGTGACATGCCTTAGAGAGAAAATACATACACTGAGTAAGCTTCATTCAGGCAGGCATTATAGTGCTGTTCGCCCTGAGCTCAACTTTAATGAATCAACAATATATATTAAATAATTTGTCTTTAAACAGAAAGCCAAACAACATAAGGTTATGTGCTGATCAGCTGATGAAAGCACTGGAACCAGCAGGAGCAGCGGTCCAGTATTTGCTAACCCAGTGTTCAACTGGGCTTCACAGAACAGTTACCAAAAATAAGGCCACCTGACTGTGTTAGCCCCATTTTACAGATCAGACAGTGAAGCGGACGGGGCTGTTACGTGGCAGCCCCCAGCGCACTCCAGCACACCATCCTGTTTTACTTCCTTCACAGCACTCATGACTGATAACTGTGTTTACTCACTTATTTTCAGTCTGAGCCTCTGCAATCATAAGTTCCATGAGGAGTTAGGGATTTTTGTCCCTCTTGTTCCCTGTTACCTCCTCGTGCCAAGAAGCATTCCAGGCACACACCCAACCAAATGAATAAAGAAACCTCCTATATGTAATTGTGTAAATATTAGGGTGATTGATACTTTAAAGGGAAAGGCAGTTACTTTCATTATGTTAAATTCAAAATATTTAGCAAGACAAATGAGGCCTCAGACTAAATGGAGAGAGAAAAAAAACAAAAAGAACACCACAGCTGCCTGAGGTGGCACCATGAGATGCCCTGCAAGCAGGTAAGACTGCCAGGGAGGCTGGTGGACCAAGCCTACAGGGGAAGAAGAAAGGAATGGTATTTACCCGCGACGGAGAAGCTGGAGGGCAGAGAGAACAGGCGAGACCAGAGATGCTGCCTCCAGGCTCAGCTGCAGGTTGAGCCCCGTACGAGGCAGAGAAGCTGAGAGCAAAACCCGAGAGGCGGGACTTGGGACTCAAGCGGTACCTGAGGCCCCCTGCAGAGTGACAGCCTGCAGGGGACTGCCCGATCCGATCCTTTCAAAGGTCTAGGCACTCCCAGGCCAGGTGGAACTGATGGGCTCCAGAGGCCCTCAGCACTTCCAGCATCGGAGGGGGCTGATGAGCAAGAGGACTCCAGGATTTTCTTCTCGTGAACATAGAGAGGAAAATGAGGTAAGACCCTCTTACATCAACTCCTGCTGTAACAGACAAATAGCACAAGGACTCAAGACAAAGAGGCGGGATTCCAGAATTAATGTTCACCGCGGCTCTGAGCAAAGACTGAACCGTAAACAATAAGGATTTCAAAATTAAAACAAAAGCGCCACTTCAGTATTCTAATTTAACCTTCCAAAATAAAGAAGATCTCAAGCACCTCGGACTGAGAATTCCATTCCACCTCAACACCCTGGGCTCCTGAGTTATTATGAGAACAGGCTGAGGCTGCAACGCAATTCAACTCCTGTTCCAAAATGCAACAAGCAGCTTCAACAGGCCATGCTGGAAGAAGCAGCACGCCTCGTCGTCTCCTTGTCTCCTGATTCATATTTTGGTAGCAAGGTTACAATTAGCTCACCGGTGGCGAATAAACCTATTTATAACACAGCAGTCCACCTGAAAGACACAATCATCTAAAAAGGTTTTTAGAGGAAAACGAAGTGCAGCTTCTTCTTTTACTGACTGCAGACTTCCCAAGGTCCTTTTGGATGAAGTCCTCAGTCTAACCTTCCTGTGTTCACAGGCACCATTCCGGCCACCTCTCTGCCTCCATGTTCTTATGTAACATTTACATAGTGCCATAAACATACCCAGAGTTGCGTAAGAATGGAAACGTTGCCAAACCAATAAAGCCTAAAGCAGGTCACTCCCTCCAGACTGTCTTTGATTAGCACAGGTATGCTGCCAGGCCTAGGATGTGAGGGCTTGTCAAGAGACAGAAATTAACTTGAGGAAATCTGAAAGGGGTCCACAAAAAATGCAACAGAGAACAAATTAACCACATGGTGACATGTGTTGCTTCTCTCAATCCCAGGAGCTACTCTCTGCCCCATAAGATAAAAAGTAACCCAACATTGCCTGTTCACTGAAGTCAGAACTGTGTCTAAAAATACCACCCAGCCAACTGGCTGTCAGTCAGTCAGTCTCACAAATGTCCCAATAAGAGAGACACAGACCAGTTCCTTACTTCCTGGAGGCAAAACTGAGGCAGTCGCAGAAAGGTGAAGTGCCTTACTCAAGGACAACCTGTCAGGGAGCAAAGTTCTGGGGCTGGAGAGCAGCCTCCTCCCCGCACCTGGCTCTAACCTTGAACCAGAGTAGCCATTTTATCGTGTTAACCACATCTGTTCCAGGAGCTCTTAACAAAACTAATCCGAGATACTCTTTTTCTCTACAACAGTTCACTTCTGCTGTATTTCAAACTCATGTCCACTCAACAAAAGTATAAGACTTGGCCTGAGATTAAATTTTTGGTTTAATCACAGAAATTCAAAACATTCCCATCAGAACCTCAAACGTCTCCCTTGCAGCTTTTGTCTTAAGAAAATGAATGTCATGTTCTCCTGCTACTAATTCAGCTCTACATTTTTAAATACTAAAGTGAAAATGCCAAAGGTAGGCCTTAGAATGTGGTCCACCTATTAAATGGATGGAGTTTATAACCTGGAACTCGCGCTCAGTACCACTGGCCTTTTACTAAGCTGCTACTAGTTCACTATTTAACACAGACACCTATCCCTTGCTGTCCTCACATCCTGTCTTCACAGGCATCAGGGCTGCCTGGCCCTGCTGCTCCTCCCGGCCCACCTAGGGGAGCATGACAGAGGAAGCGTGGGGAGGACAGCAACCAACTTCTAGTTATCTCACAGCCTCTATGTTCCCAGAACTGATGCTTCACTTTAAGCCTTTTGCAACAGTGGTCTCTGTAGCATGCACTATTGGCAACGAGATGTGTCCCGGAAAAAACTGTAGTGTCTGGCCAAGTCTGAAGGCCTTCGAGAATGTTTGCTGGATACACAACCTCATTTCCAATTAACCAAAAAAAGAAACCAACTCCCTACTATGCCCACCCATCCTCATCCCAACAAACATCCATTTCAGGAAGGTCACAAAAAAATGAACCTGCCCCATTCAGAACCAGCTGGATCATCAATTAAACATTCTTAACTAGGCTCATGACAACAAGAAATATCCCACCAGACACTACACCAAACCAAGAGGGAAATGGCTGTTAAGAATCTCAGATATATTAGCAACAGGATAAAAATTCCTAAGGAAGGAATTTACAGATTTAGTCAAACACATGTAAAATGACAAACCTGAAGGCTGAATCTCCTTATTTACTACCCTACTAGTGAAATAACACCATGATACACACTCCAAAAACATGGCCCCAAAATAAGGCCCAGCATACATTATTCATGAACACCATTAACTTACCACGAATGTCAGGCTGTGTTCACATACCTTCACCACATCTACCAGACCCCACAGCGTTACCTCTGCCACAGAGCAGCGAGATCCAGGAACACACACGACAGTCTTAGCAGAAGCATTAACCAGTGAACAAAGACCCCACCACACAGGCTGCACCACTGGAAACAAACATCAAGGCTGGAGGGAACGAACTTGTTTGTGAGACGCCAAAATGGGATCACGTCTTTGGTTGATTGTCTCATTTCTGAAAGAGATCTGAACCCACCTGAGAACCATTATTTTTTGGAGAGAAGAGAACCACAGAACACACACTTGATCCCCCACTGCTAGAAGGTTAGGGGCTGCTGAGAAGTCAGAGCAGCAGGCTTTGTACACTGGGAGCAAACACAGTCCTGACTGTCTCTCCCAGATCCAACTGCGGGTCAATAGTCACTCCAATATAAAGGGCAAATATAACCTTTACCTGCTACCCCAATGCCAGCACAGGGTTGAGACGACTCCCTTAATGTTTTAGGGTTTCATCTGCATTCCTCAAGCTCGTAAAGCCTCACAAACGAGACACCCAACTGAGTGTCCCACAGAAAGGCACCACTTTGGTAGAGAAGGAGGGGGTGCTACCAGGGAGAAGGCTGTGGGAGCTGGAAGGTGAGGGGTGGTGCAAGGGTTGGGGAGGACGTAGGGGGAAGGGCTGGTGTGGGAAGGTAAATAAATCCTGACCAAGCGCCAAGAGCTGGTCTGGCGGTGGGGTCTTTAAATAATCTTGGGGGTGGGAGGCAGGTTCGACGATGTCACCCGAAAGGCATCCCCAAAGTGACCAACAGAATGGACCCCCTGAGGTGGGGTGGGAGTGGCGAGGGAGAAAGCAAATACACCTAGATGCGGATTAACCGTTCTGGAACTAGGTCTCCTAGGGTTAGAGATTCCAAAGCCAAGCTCCAGATAGGGGCCTGTTCGTCCCATTTCCTCCACCGAGCTTCCCCGGGGCATGTGGACTGGAGGTGGGGGGTTGGCCCCACTGAACTCAAGGGACTGCCCGAGAGGGAAATGTGACTCGTTTTCCCAGAACGTCAGGGAGGAAGGAGAGGGAGGGGAAGAAGCACACCAACTGCAGGAGGGAGCTGACAGAAAGGTTGAAGACCCCCTTTCCCTTTTATCTATGGTGCGCAAGGGCTCTCAACGTCAGGATACCTCGGAGAGGCAAAGACCCCATCGCCAAAGCCCCATAATCTTGGCGGGAGAAAAGGCGCCCCCCCCCACTCCCCGCTGGAGCATCTGGAGGGAGGGAATGAAGACCCCCGCCCCTGGACATGCTGAGCGGCAGGAACGTGGATCTCCAAACCTCGGGGAAGGAAGCCTGCACTCCCTTCTATGGAACATGGGGGTGCTGGGAGCGCGACCCTCGAGAGCTCCCCGAATCCAGTCCCTCCTGGGAAAGGGCTCGGGTCCCCAGGGGCCCGGCGTGAGCTCGGTCCCGGCGGGGCGGCCGCGCCTCGGGGATCGGGGGAAGCCGACCCAGGTGGGGGGTCCTCGCGACTCACCCGCGCCCCCCGCCCGGCCATATTGTGCGCGTGGGGAGGGGGCGCGCTGTAGCCAGGGGCCGCGGCGCGAGGCCTCGCCCTCGCCCGGCCCGCTCCATCCCGGCCCCCGCCCCCGCCCCGGGACTCACCCTGGATCCCCCGGGGCCCGGACCCGCCGCTGCCGGCAAGCAGGAGGACAACAAGGGGGAAGAAGGAGGAGGCTCCGGCCGACTCCGCCATAGTAACCGCCGCCGCCGCCGCCGCAGCAGCCCAGCAGCGCCCAGCGCGCGCGCGCGCGCCCCCGGCGCCTCCCCTCCTCCCGCGGCTCGGCTCCCGCCTCCCTCTCCTCCACCCGGCGCCGGCACGTGCGCTCCCGGCGGAGCCGGCGCCGCGGCCGCCGCGCGCGCCCCCGAAGGGCGGGGCCGGGTGCGCGCGGGCGCCCGCCTTAAAGGGGAGTGTCCCCGCTAAAGGGGTGGGAGGGGCTCGCGCCTCGGCCAACCTCACCCGTGAGTGCCAAGCACGGCGCGGAGGCCGAGCCCCACACAGGCGGCCGAGCCCCACACAGGCGGCCTCCGCCCAGTTCTGCACCTCCCGCAGCGCGGCGTGATGTTATCAGCACCGACCCCATCCCTCGCATAGAACGTTCTACGAGTCCCGTGCGCTTGTTCCCTTTTCCTTCATGCCTACTGCTTAGCCTCAAGCACCCGTCACGTCCCACTGGGATCGTCGCAACCATCTCCTAATTAGTCTCCCAGCCCCAGTGGCCCCCTGCGATCCGCAGGACGCACAGCCACCTGTGTGATCGAATCGTGGGATGCCCCTTCTCAGAACGTACAGGGCTTTTTAATGACAGTGTTCAGTCTCGGTGAGGGTGCTGCGTGAAGCACTCTCATGCTGTTGGTAGGTAGAAACCTTTTGGTAAACAACTTGGCATTGTGTATCAAATGTCTTAAAATGTTCATACCCCAGCCTCCCATCTTCAAGCAATAATAGAGATGAGGACAGGTTTTTGTGAGAAATGTTAACTATTGCTTGTTTATCACTGTAAAAGCTGGAAACAAATAGTATAGAAAACAAATTATGCCCCGTCCATACGATGAAACATTATTTACTAATTAAAAATTATGTTTGTAAAAATAATGATGTGAGGAGATGTTCATGAGATAATGCTAAATGAGAAAGCAAAATACAAAACTACTTAGAGTATTGTTCTGATTTTGTTGATACTATATAACTGCAAGGAAAAAAGACTGATAGGAACTTAGTCAATATTATCTGTAGTTATCACCAGAATAATTTTTTTTACTTTTTCTTTAAACATTTCAGTATTTTCTAAATATTTTGCAAATAAGCTACTGTTACTTTCAAATTTAGGGGAAAATGCTTATTAACGGTAAACTGAGTCACTCATATCTTTTTGAAAATATTCACTTTTCTTATATTGAAAAAGCTTGAAATCATGAAAAGGACAGGGTTTTGGACCCAGAGTTCTGGATCTGAATTCTCGTTTTCTTACTAACTGGCATGAAAACTTGGGCAGACTTTTTAAGCCCCATAAGCAGAGTCTCATCAAATGAGATTTAGAGGTGGAGAGGATGACCAAAGGTGGGAGTGGGAGGGTGGAGCTTCTCACATGGAATCCTCACCTTCAAAGCTGTTACCAACCTGAAGAATACCCCTCCTAATATAAAGAAAAAACTAGACTGCAGACACCCCAGACACCACTCACACACACACACACACATGCAAAGTTTTACAGAGGCACTATCTACACATTGGTCAGTAGCTGAATGATCAAACACCTTATTTTTATAGCGCTCTGCCTCTATATATTCTTATAAGTGCTCATCCCCCAAAATGGGCACCGTCTCCCCTCTGTTTTATCTAACTGATCTCCCAAACTCTGTCCCACCTGCCCTTTAGGATTCCCAGCTGTGGTGGGCTCAGTGTAAGATTGTGTGCTTGCACGCTCATCACCCAGTCATGTGGGACTCTTTGCAACCCCATGGACTGCAGTCCACCAGGCTCCTCTGTCCATGGAATTTTCCAGGCAAGAATATTGGAGAAGTTTTCCATTTCCTCCTGCAGAGGATCTTCCCAATCCAGGAACTGAACCTGCATCTTCTGCATTGGCAGGTGGATTCTTTACCACTGTGTAAGGGAAGCCCTACAGTGTAAGGTTAGTTTCTAGGAGACTGTCTCAAAGTATTATACCATGAACTGAGTGGCTTAAAGAACAGAAATTTATTCTCTCAGTACTGGAAGCTTGACATCTGAAACCAAGGTGTCAGAACCCTATCCTCTTTCTGAAGCCTCTAGAGAAAAGTCCGCTCTTATCTCTAATTTCTGGTAGTTCCCTGAATTCTTACTGTTCCCTGGATTGGGGAAACATAGCTTCAATCTCTGCTTCCATCTTCATATGGCTGTCTTCCCTCTGAGTCTGCATCTATGTCCAAATTTCTCTCTTATAAAGACACCAGTTAATCCAGTATGAGTTAAAGTCATTGTAGCTTGATTGCATCTGCGAAAGTTCCTATTTTCAAATAAGATCACATTCACGTGTTCTGAAAAATAGGGACACACTACACCACAGGACATTCACCAACCCTTGTGGTTGGGAAGGAAAAGCTGACCCCCTCAGGAGCACATCACCAGGCCAAGGCGGGAGGAACTGTCCTCCCATATACCTTGCTAAGTGCTGTCTTATGGCTGTAAGACCAGGAGTCCCAGAGGGGACTTGTGGTTGCTTTACCCTTGGTTTACAAGGATGGTCCTTAGCTGAAGGCACAGCCCAGGGAATCATCAGACTGGGTCCACAGACCAATTGCTAGCTCACTTGAGAGAATTTAACCTCCCTGAACCTTGATTCCCTCATCTGTAAAATGGAGCTGATATTAGTTCTGCTTCATAGAGATGTTGTGAGGGTGGATGAAGACACTGTCTATAAGCGCTTGGCACAGTCTCTGACACATAGGAAGTGATATAAAAAGAACAGCTATTGTGATGATGGTGATTTGACCTTGACTATAATCCTGTGAAGTGGTTGAGGCATGTCAGGGTGTGTGTAATTTACCAATGAAGCAACTGAGACGTAGGGAAGGTAAGCCACTTGCCCAAGCTCACATCTAATTAAGTGTTGAACTCGAGCTTACTGATCCTGTGCTTCTTCAACATCACAGCATCTCATGCTTTCCCAGGGACTAGTCTTCAAGAGCCAGCTGATGGTGAGAAATTAGACTTGATGGGGATGGGGAGCAGTGAGTTATATTCTTCACACCCTATTCCTGAGAGTTTGCAGCATCTCAAGTCAAAACTTTACCAGAAGATGCATATACCTTCCCTTTTACATCCCAAGCTGTATAGAGACAGACCGTCAACTCTCCCCGGGCTCCCTCCCACAGCTTGGCTCTGCTCCCATCCCTGAAGGTCTCAGCAAAGTGTCCATTTCTGTAAGCCTCCTGAATCCTAGAACTGGACCCACATCACATTCTATGAACTACTCATCTGCCTTGCTCTGTCCCTTTGTCATGGAATTCCCCAGAGCGCCCAGGATTTACTTCTCTTACTCCCCAGGCTCCACTGATTAGACCACCCAATGTCACTGCTGCTGACTTGGTCACGACACACCAAGACGCTCCACCTCCTGGGGGATTCAGCACAGTTTGCCTTGGTGAGCAGAAGGGTCATTCATTCCAAGAAGGCAATAGCTCATCTTCAACCGTTCTGCAAGTGTGTATTGAGCACCTACGGTATGTATGGCCTAACTTATAAACATGGATAAGTTATAGTCCTTGTCCTCATGGAATTTACAGTCTAATAACGATGAGCATGAGGGAAAAGGCGCAACGTGCTGTTTGTGCTGTACCACACACACGTGGAGGTTCAGCAGGGGCACTCCAGAGGGCTTGAATGATGCAGCTCTGCAGGGTTAAGGAGGTGGGAAAGATCTCACAAAGAGACCATGCTCCAGCTGACTCCTGGAAGATCTAAGGGTGTTCCTTGGCTAGTCAGGTCTATGTGGGGCAGAGGGAGGCAGAAATTATCCCTGGCAGAGGAAGCAGTATGAGTAAGACACCGAGGTGAAATTGCTTGATGTTTAGGCATGGCGGCACACCGGAGGGTGCAGGGTGAAGAGGGGCCGGTGGTGGAGCTGAAAGGTAATATGGGAGAGAGAGACAGATGCAGAAGTCCACTTGGAAGTATCCCTTTCTCTGGTACTCCTGGAAGGGTTCTAAGCATGGGGTGGGGGTAAATTGATCATATGTGTGTTATAGGAAGACCACTTTGTTGAAGTAAATGAACGTAAACTTTGTGCACACGGTTGGAGGAAGGCAAGACTGGTGGTAAGGAAACCAAAGAGGAGGCAATTCCAGTAGCTCAGACAGAGAGAGGAGGAGGACCTAACCCTGGGCAGCAGCAATGGAGATGGGGAAAAAAATAAATTCAAGACATTTTAAAGAGGTAGAAGCTACAAGATTGACTGGATGTGAGAAGTGGGGAAGAAATGGAGGTGTCCATCATGTTTCCATCATAATCTGACCTGGGTGACTGGCTACTTGGTGACTTCATTCAGCAGATTAGCAAGAGCAAGCTTGGAAGAAAGACAATGAATTCGTCATTGGACACACTGAGTTTGTTTTCTGTTTATTTATTTGGCTGTGTCAGGTCTTGCTTTGGGTCTTAGTTGTAGCACTTGTGATCTTTTGTTGCAATGCATGGACTCTAGCTGTGACTTGCAGGCTTAGTTGCTCCAAGGCATGTGGGATCTTAATTCCCTGACCAGGAATCGAGCCAGAGTTGGTGGATTCTTAACCCACTGGACCACTAGGGAAGTCCCTGTTCATATCAGTTTGAAGGGCCTCCTGTAGGTAGGAGCAATGGCGATATGGATTAGAAATCAGCAGCATATCATAGTTGTTCAAACACCTCAAGGGTGTGCAATAATTCTGAAAGTACAGCAGCACAGACAGGAAAGAGGAGACAGAAAGGTAACAGTCAGAGAAATGGGAAAAGATGTGGGGAAAAAAGCAGGATCATGGAAACCAAGGCAGGAGAGAGTTTCAAGAGATCTGTAGTTTCCAACGGTGAGAAGGAATCCAGTGACTTGAGGACCAAAGAATGTGCAGGATTTGATAACCTGAAGTCCTGCTGTGCCATTTACTTGAACAGCTTCAATGGAAGGTGGAGTGGAGGCCTAACTTCAGGAGGCTACAGGTGACCGGGAAGTGAAAGCTTAGAAAGACTGAGTGTCATCTGTTTTTTAAAAGAACTTGGCAGTGATGGGAGAAAGAGATTTGGATTTCCTTCAGAAAGATAGACCAGGTTCCCTAAGCAAAACTTCTGCTAAAGAAACTACTCAAAAAGCTCAGTAAACTAGCAAGAAAGTGAAAAATAAAGTGGAAAACTAAGGAACAAAGTGAGGAAAGCAGAGAACCAAAGCTGGCTTTCACCTTGAGAGAATTTGTTTGCTAGGTGAATTTGAATTTTCGTGTTCTGAAGGTGAGCAGGATTCAGGAGACAGAAAACAAAGCCCAGGCCTGCTCAAGGTGGAAGAGTCTAACAAATCGCCCTGCTTAAATCTGAGACTCACAGGAATAATAACACACTTGGTCAAGGAATATACTAGATATTATTTACTCCTCTAGAAGGCTGCCAGGAAAATTGCCTGACTTGAACCTTGGCTCTGAATGAGAAAGGGGGGAAATTTTTCCCGGGAATTCAGAACCACAGGTTGGCCTGTATGATTTAATTTCATTCCAAATTAACCCTACCTGGGTTGTCTGAAAAACTATACACTATTTAGATTGCAGTGGGGCTGGGCTGGTAGGAACCCTTGGTAGTACCTGGAAGAAAAAAGAGCAAATAATCTCTAGAGGAATCCATATTTAACTCAGGTTGCAAGGAATTCTCACAGACAAAATTCCAAGAAATATAATCTATGTAGTAAAAAAAATCCAAAAATAACTAAATAGGGTCGAGGGAAAAGTAACAACCTAGAATTATATACTCAAAGAAAATATTTTTCAAAAATGAGGGTTAAATTTTTTAAATGTATGAGTTATATATGAATTCATGCCTACTTTGTTAATTGTCAGATGTTCACTAACAGAAAAGAAACAGAGTATATAACTTCCAGGTTAAGAGAAGGAAAAAAACAGAATAAAAAACTATAAGCAATCCAAAAGGAGACAAGAAAAGGGGGGAGGGGAGGTTAGTATTAAGGTGGGATAAATAGAAAACACAAAATAAGATGGTGAAAGTAAATTCATCTGTAATTATAATAAATATGAATGGGCTAAATAATCCAAACTAAAAATACAGATTTCTGGACTAGAGAAGAGAAAGAGAGAAAAAGGAATTTCCAGAGGATATACGAGGTCAAGGAGCGTTTGCTGTGTGTTTTGCTGCTTTAGGAAGAAGGGAGAGATTCCAACATAGAGTACAATAAAGGAGCCAGGAAGAGTTCAAAGATATAGGAAGAAGAAAAAGTGATGTAGCTGGAAGTTGGAGGAAGGGCATGAAACAAAGTTTATAGGCATGAGAAGGTCGCCTAGATGTCCTCAGTCAATGTGATCAGGAGGCAGGACAGCATACGATGGAGGACATGCTTGAAAAGAGTAGTGAGAATTTGCAAAATCTACTGTGGGGAGTAGGATGGTGTCCAGACACATAAGACAGCAGAAGATAATTGCCAGAGGAGCAGTGGGGCCCAGCAAGAGTTGCCAAACATCATGCTGAGGCCATGACGAGCCTCTGTGATGCTACAGTTTCCTCTAGAAATGCTCAGCATCCTAGGATGGAAGCCAGGGTGGGGATGTTGGGAGGCTGAAGGGGTGAAGGAAGCGATATAGGGTCTAGTGGGAGAACGGGTTGGCCAGGGAGTTGAGGGAAGCAGAGGAAGGGCAGCTAAGGCGGTGGAAGGCACTTGAATGTGATGTGGCTGACATCTGAGGATGGGAGGCTGGCTAGAGGCACTGTTGTGGGCCTGAGGATTCCGAAGGCCCCAGTTAGCGTTTAGGACCTGATAGAGCCAGTGGCTGCAGTCTGTGCTCAGGGGCCCCCATGGGATGCTGCTGAACTCTGCTGTTCTTGAAGAAAACCCTCCCAGGACTTCCCCCCTCACTTTCTGCTCCAGAGGCATTGCATGATTGTAGATTACTATAAGCCTCACACTGACCTCGTTCCACCCCAGTGCCTCCTGGGTAAACAGGCCCAGTGCCCTTGGCCTTGACGATTCATACTTCAGTTCTATCTGGGCATGCCCAGTGGGCAAGCAGGGTGGCTCTCCCAGTCATTCCTTTGCCGCAGACCTCAGAGCTGTTGTCTATTTGTGCCCCCTTCTTCTCCATGCCCCGATTAGGACCATGCAGAGCTTCATGTCACACACGCTGCTCCTGCTGTCACCTCCCCACCTCCTGGTCACCCTTCCTGCAGTCGCCAGGCATCCCGTGCAAACCCGTGTTCCCTCTCACTTTGTCATCTGCCTTACCAAGAGCACACAGGCTCCCTATTGCCCACAACACCAAGCCAAAACCATGGCATGCTAAATCTGGAGGGGATTTTTAGAAATTATTTAGTGTGACCCCATTGTTGTACAGATGGAAAAACTGAGGTCTATTTATCTCAATGACTTGTTCAGGACAAAAACCAGAACTGGCAGTCAAGACCTCTGCACGCCAAGCACTTAATATTCATCCACACTTACTTCCCCTACACAGAAAGAGTTTACGGAGACCGACCATGTACTCTCCTAAGACCTCTGTGGATTTATCTTCACAAACTCAGTGGGCGTGGTACTACTGTTTACCCTATTGCAGAGATAGGGAACTGAGATACAGAGAGATCAGATAATTCGCCCAAATTACCCAGTTCTGACAGCTCTCCTCTCATCCTGGCTCCCGCCCCTCCTCAATCCCTCTCCCTCTTACACACTTTCAAGCACACCTGCCAAGTCCTAACTCATTGTCCTCCCGCTGCTTACACAGCCCCTGCCCTCTTTTTCTCCATCTGGATCACAAGGGTGTATCACTCTCACCTGCCTACACCCCCTTCTCCTGGATGAGTACACGGTCTGCTGTCTGGCCACAGATGATTGCATCAGTGTTGGACATCTGAACCAAGAGAAAGTGGTAAATAGACTGGCTGAGCTATTTAGCTGTTCTTTCCCGAGCATTTGAACCAAGGAGGCATAGAGACTGAATTACTTGGATGGTGGCAAAAGCTACAGAATGGTACTCGGAAGCCGTGCGGTATCAGGATGTACTGGGAGAAGAGAGTGGAGTGGAGCCGAGGCAGGGAGAAGGAGGTGGGTGGTCAGCAAGGTGTGCTTCTGCGCACACATCCTCTAGCCGCAGCCACTCTCAACAGTCAAGTTGTCCTCCACACATACTCAGTCCAGGTCTCATGAGATCTGCCATATTTCCCACTCCAGTTTCTCTGAGATTCCCACGTATCTTTCCAGGAAATCCTCTTTTCTCACTTCCACTGTTTTGAGTGTTGTTGGTTCTCTTAGCCTAGGAGGACTGGCTAGAACACCAGCTCAAGGAATTCTACCCATCCTTCAGATGAAGCTCAAAGCCCTCCTCCTCCAGGAAGCCTTTCCCCTTCCTGGGTGTGCTGTCTCTGCTTCCCCAGATAGACCATAAACCCCGCCTCTTCCACTGCCCTCCCCATGTTCAGAATGTACCAACGTTGGGGCACCCAGCTCTGATTTTGCCATCTGAAGCTGGATTATCTTTATTCCTATCATTTTATATTCTGGCAAATCCATGGGTCCAGCCATCATTTATTCGTCCTGGAACATGTTTTGAATGTGTTTGTGCCAGGCACCAGGCTAGACTTTGGGAATGGTTCAGATGCAGTTCTTAGTTCTTTGCCCAACCGGAGTTCACAGGCCAGGAGGGAAGTCCATGTTCTGCTTGCCAAACTAGTCACACCAACACCGCCTCCGGTTTCAAGATTCCAGACACACACGCACACACACACACACACACACACATTCCCCAAATGAGTCTATGAGACTGTTAGGTTGTCACACACAAACCCAGACCTGGGCTCTGTCTTGATGAACCTCCTGGTTCATCCATCCCTTTCTTCAGGCCGAGTGCCCACCCTTCCGGGGCCTGAGCTCACACTTGCCATGCTCTCTGCTCAGGAAGATGCCCTGGAGTTCCCGCTCCTCTCTCCCCGCTTTTTGATCACTCTATGGTACGGGAATTGACACTATAGTCTGAGTGTGTGTGTGCCTTCCTGCTATTTTAAGACCCCAGCACTTTTCAAAAACCTGGTGGAGATTATAGCCAAAGCTAGAGGCGGGGGAGGGGAAGATAAGCAACCTGAGCCCCAGGCGGCTGGGTGTCTGCGAGCCCGGTTAGCCTGGAGCCGGCTGCAGAGGCTCCACTGTGGACTGCTGGCTGCCTGGCCCGATCCGGCCCAGCCTGACCCGTCCTCTTCCTTCTCTCTGTTATGTCGAGTCCTCTTCCATCCCCAGGAGTTGCTTTGGAGTTTGCACACCAGGCAGCATGTTAAATTGTTTGTGCTTCTGGAAACACACTCTCTCACACACACACACACACACACACACAGGCACGCACTTGCAGAGAAGCCTTGAAATTCTTCTTGGAACGGTTCCAGGGATTTATTTATGAAATTCCCAGGGGGTGGGAGAGACAGAAGTCTGGACTTTGCAGACTGAGTGCTGTGCCTGTCATCTCATCAACATAACCAGCGGCTCTGGTGTGCTCTTACTAAGTGCCCGCTGCGAGCCTGGGCCAGGCTGGGTGGGGGCGGGGAGCACGCACAGGTGCCCCGTTCTCAAGGCAGCAGCGGTGCCCTGCCCACCGTTCCCTCCAGAGGGAAAAACAAGCATGATATTGACGTATTTTGGCGGTGGTCCCTGTCTCCGCTCTCTCTTCCACCACCCCCTGTTTCCTCACTTTCTGGCTCTCTTTCTCCCTGAGCCTGCAGCCTCTCTCCGCCTTGCCCACTCCCCTATGGAGCCCGTGCTGCTCTGTGGTTGGACATCTGAGTCTTCTAAAGACTGGCTTCATGGCTGGTTTCTCCACAGGTGAGAAGCTGGGAGCTGCCTGTCGAGTGTTCCCATCCCCACATCATTCTTCTCTGATCCCTGACAGTTTGGCAGGGTCTAGGCACAGGCATGGCAGGGTCTGTCAGCTTCTGGAGAAAGGTCGGGTGTCCAGGCCTCCTAGGATGGCTTCCAAGTTGTTCCCCCTGGACCTGCCAAGGGAGTTTCAGAGAAAGTGGATGGAGGCAGATGGTCAGGCTGATAGAACTGGGGAGAGAGCCTTAATTCTGCTTCTGGTAGAAGCAGGCTGCAGAAGCTTCCTGCTCCAGACAGGCTTCAGTATGTCTTCCAGCCCCAGTCAAACCTTCTGATGACTGAAGCCCCAATAGGTATTATAGCTGCAACCTCATGAAAAGCCCTGGGCCAGAACCACCAGTAAGCCACTCCCAAATTCTAGAGTAACAGACATTATGTGAGATAATAAGTGTTTATTACCGTTGAAAGCTGCTACAGTGTGGGGTAAACAGCAATTGATAACTAATATATGACTTACAAGTTTGCATGATAAATACCCCTCTTTGACCCTTAGACCCCATCTCCTACAACTCTCTCCCTTGTTCATTCAGCGCCAGCTACAATTTTTACCTAGTTGGCTTTACCGAGTGATCTCTAAAATCACTTATAAGCCTGAGGGTTTAGAATACAGATGATAGAGAATAAACTAAGAAAAGAAATCATCTATGTTTAAGAAATAGACTCACAGACAAAGAAAACAGACTTATGGTATAGTTTGTTTGTATAGTATATATAAAAACACTGTATAGTGCAGGGAACTATATCCTGTAATAACTTTTAATGGAAAAGAACCTGAAAAGGAAAATGTATGATTGAATCACTTTGCCATACACCCGAAACATATATCAATGATACTTCAATTTTAAAAGTTTTTTTAATAATAAAAAAAGATAGGTTTGAAGTCTCTGTGCTTAGCTGGCCTACCACCTGAGAGGAACTTGACAGAATGTGATGTTCTCTTGCCACCCACCCTTAACTCTGTAGAGGTGGGAACAGGTGGGTCTAAATGTGTCTTTGGTTTTCAGTGCAAATTCTGCCTTTCGGGGGAAAGTTATAGGATCAATATCTGTGCAATGACTGATCTAATGCAAATGCTGTGGTTTTATTTCAAGACCTTAAAGGTAATCTCCCAGGTAAAACTATGGGATGGTCTGACAGAGATGAGACAGAAGGACAGACAGAAGGCCACCACACTTACTGCGGGGATTGCAGGACTTTTAAAAATCAAAGACCACTACCCAGAAAATAATTAAATCAGAGGAGAAGTAATTAAATATATTAAAGGGACACTGGAAGAACAACAGGAATGATGTCCTTTAGGGATAACAGAACCTCCCCTTTAAGGAGCCCAGACTCTGAGCTCTGAAGTTTAGGCTCCCCACTCTCTTTAAGAGAAAAAAAAATCCCCAAAATTCCCAGCAGCCTCACAGACTTCCGGAAGTTTCTCTCTCCGTTGGGAAGCCCCAGCCTGGTTATGCAGCATGAGCTGGGGTGGAGAGACGTGCCTTCCAGCAGCCTCTCCCAGCTGAGGCAAGCAGGTGTGGGCAGGCTCACTCCTGGGAAGACTGTTGTGAGTGGGCGGGCCCATTCCTGGCTGGGAGGAGGGCAGCATCATCAGCCTGCCAGGGCCTGTGTGCCTGTGTGTATATGTGTGTATGCATGTGTGTGTGTGTGTGTGCGCGCGTGTTGACACAGTGCTAAATGCACAGAAACACACTCCCCACACACGCCAAACACACACTCCCCTAAAGCTATAGTAAGCAACCATAAGCTGTCTCTCCAGGCTTATGGACAAATGGACCCAGGTGAAGATGTGAAGGTCCAGATTGATTTCCTTAAGAGTAAAAAGGTCCATGGGCTCTGGGTTCAGACAGATCTGAGTTCAAATCCCAGCTCTGCTACTTACTAGATATGTGACTTGGGGCCCATCATTTAACCTCTCTGACCTTTGGGTTCCTTATCTGTATTATGGAAATAATGAGTTTTATCTTAAAAAATCTGGGGAGGATAGAATGAAGCTATCCTTTATCCTTGCCAAAGGAGAGTTATGACTTCCAAGAGGTCTTTGATGCAGACACTGAAGTCAGACTGCCAGTTTGTAAACCTCACCATGCTAGTCTCTTATAAGATGGGCTTGTTCCTTGGAAGAAAAGCTATGACAAACCTAGACAGCATATTAAAAAGCAGAGACATTACTTTGCCATTTGCCAACAAAGGTCTGTCTGGTCAAAAATACGGTCTTTCCAGTAGTCATGTACGGATTTGAGAGTTGGACCAGAAAGGAGGCTGAGCACCGAAGAATCGATGCTTTTGAACTGTGGTGTTGGAGAAGACTCTTGAAAACCCCTTGGACTGCAAGGAGATCAAAGCAGTCAATCTTAAAGGAAATCAATCCTGAATATTCATTGGAAGGACTGATGCTGAAGCTGAAACTCCAATACTTTGGCCACCTGATGTGAAGAACCAACTCATTAGAAAAGACCCTGATACTGGGAAAGATTGAAGGCAGGAGGAGAAGGGGATAAGAGAGGATGAGATGGTTGGATAGCTTCACCGACTCAATGGACATGAGTTTGAGCAAGCTCTGGGAGAAAATGAAGGGCAGGGAAGCCTGGCGTGCTGCAGTTCATGAGGTTGCAAAGAGTCAGACACAGCTGAGTGACTGAACAACAATGCTGGTCTCCTCACCTGTAAAACAGGTAAAAGAATGGCCCTACCCCGCAGGTTTGTCCTGAGGATCAGACAGGTCAATACATATACAGCACACATTTAATGGTGTCCAGCCGCGAGAAGTACTCCAAGCATGTCAGATATTGGTCCGTAGATTGCCTAGCACTGAGCCTGTGCTCACACCTCTGGGTTCTTTGTCGCAGGACCTGGCCTCACCACAGAGCCCCTGTCCCAGCTTGCTTTCCCTGTGGCTTCTGATAGTTTTTCTTACAGTAAAATCTGGTTTTTCCTCAAACTGGTCCTTCTCAGGCGTGCCGTTGTCATGGGAACCTACAGGGGCCGCCTGGGTTTGGGGGAGGAAAGGGTTGTGGATGAAAGCCGAAGAATCCCACCACTGCTGTTGCAGCCACTACAGTAGTAGGCTGGCCACCATTCTAGCCCCCTGAAATAGATCCTGGCAGTGCCAGAGGGTGAGGTTTATAGGGGCTTACTCCCGCCCTGGCTTGCCACAGGTCACATGGGTGAAATCCCAAGATTCAACATGCTGCACCAGCACATCTCCATCCCATTGTCAGGAGTGGATTCTGACACTAAACACAAGTGTTTCTTTCACACAAGTGAGGCTGAACAAATGCACAGCTTAGAATAGGGATTTATAATTGATATATTACTACTCCACCTTCAAGACAAACTACAGGACTCCAGAGTAGGTATAATTAACCTTACTTTACAGATGAGACAACTGGTGAGTCCTCAGAACACCTAAGTAATTTGCCTGAATCATTTAGCCAGTAAAAATTTGGACCTCGCACCTGGAACCCAAGTCTTTTGAGCTTTGCCGTTGCCTGGAAGTGACAGGGACTGGAGGGGAGTTTGCCCCAGAGAAAGAAGGGGAGGAAGGAGGAGGACCAAGAGCTGGTCCCACAACCCAGTGCTTGCTGCCTGTCTCTCCTCTGGGAGGTGATTCAGAGAGGACAAAAACCCTCTCTCCTGTCCCACTAAAATTCCACTCAACAATTTTCTTTTTTCTTTTGTCCTAAGAATTTCTATATTTGGACCTCATAATTCCACTCCTGGGAATTATCCCAAGCATATTCATACACTTTTTGACCCTACAATTCCATTTGTAGGAATTCATCCTAATGAAATATTGTATTCAGGTACCTGCATAATGATTTGAAAATCAGGAATGTCATCACAGCTTCAGCTGAAATAGTAAAATATTGGTAACAAATGAAAGCTATGACAAACCTAGATAGCTCATTAATAAGCATCCCTTTGCCAACAAAGGACCCTATAGTCAAAGCTATGGTTTTTCCAGTAGTCATGTACAGATCTAAGAGTTGGGCCATAAAGAAGGCTAAGTGCTGATAAATTAATGCTTTCAAATTGTAGTGCTGGAGAAGATGCTTGAGAGTCCCTTGAACTGCAAGATCAAACCAGTCAATCCTAAAGGAAATCATCCCTGAATATTCATTGGAAGGACTGTTTTTGAAGCTGAAGCTCCAATACTTTGGCCACCTGATGTGAAGAGCTGACTCATTGGAAAAGACCCTGAGGCTGGGAAAGACTGAGGACAAAAGGAGAAGACAGGAGTGGAAGATGAGCTAGTTAGATAGCATCACCTACTCAATGGACATGAATTTGAGCAAACTTCAGGAATAGTGGATGACAAAGGAGCCTGGCACGCTACAATCTATGAGGTTGCAGAGCCTGACATGACTTAGTGACTAAACAGCAACAACAATAAATGTTCGAAAAGAGACTTGTTCGTGTAAGGTACATCTATATACAGGATTGAAGAAAATGTAAAGATGTTTATGATCTACAGTTAAAATGGGGAAAAGAAGGTTATAAAATATGCAAGTATAGTATAATCTAACACTTTTTCATTATTATAAAAAAGATCTGGAAGGATATTCAGTAAAATGTTTACAAGAGTTATCTCTGGGTGGTTAAAATACAAATATTTTCCTCTTGACTATATTATCAACATGTTCAAAGATGACTATATATTACTTTTATAACTAAAACAATCATTTTATAACTTTAAATGGAATAAAACCTATAAAAATATCAAATCACGATGTTGCACACCTGACATTAGTATAACATGGCAAATCAATTATGCTTCAACTAAAAAAAAATCAATGTAAGCTGATTTGAAGTAGCATTTCCACAAAGATACATATTGCAGCATGATTTATGACAGAAAAAAACAGGAAATATATATATTTTTGGAATGCCTTAATAATTACATTATTTTGGAATGGCT
>SJYQ01006493.1:0-10079 GCA_006410935.1 Redunca redunca
CATGAGTTTGAGTAAGTTCTGGGAAGTGGTGATGGACAGGGAAGCCTGGTGTGCTGTAGTGCCTGGAGTCACAGAGTCAGGCATGATTAAACTGAGCTGATTCCCTGCCTCAGTATCTGACAACCATTTACTTTTTACTGTCTCCATAGTTTTCCTGTCCCAAAATATTATATAGTTAAAATTATAGAGCATACATTCTTTTCAGATTGGCTTCTTTCACTAAATTATAGGCATTTAAGTTTGTTCCTTGTTGTTTGGTTTAAAACATGTTTTATCATAATTTCATAACTCATTTATTTTATTTCCTGAATAATATTTCATTGTCTAGATGTATCTCTCACCTATTGAAAGAAATCCTAGTTGCTTTCAGGTTTAGGCAATTATGAATAAATCATCCATAAATGCATGTAAGGGTCTTTCAGGGCCATAAATTTTCAACTCTTTGAGGTAAACACTAAGAATTTTATTGTTAGATCTTCTGGCAAGAACAAGTTTAGTTTATATGAAACTTCAAAGCTCTCTAAATTAACCATATTCATTTGCATTTCCCCTAGGAATGGAAGAGATTTCCTTTTGCCCCACATTTTTGCCAGTATTTGGTATTGTCAGTGTTCTGGATTTGGTCCTCTAATAGGTTCAGTTCAGTTCAGTCATTCAGTCGTGTCTGACTCTTTGTGACCTCATGCACTTCAGCACGCCAGACCTCCCTGTCCACCACTATCTCCCAGAGCTTATTCAAACTCAAATCCGTGGAGTCAGTAATACCATCCAACCATCTTACACTCTGTTGGCTTCTTCTCCTCCTGCCTTCAATCTTTCCCAGCATCAGGGTCATTTCAAATGAGTCAGCTCTTCACATCAGGAGACCAAAGTATGGAAGTTTCAGCTTCAGCATCAGTTCTTCCAATGAACATTCAGGACTGATTTCCTTTAGGATAGATTGGTTTGATCTCCTTGAATTCCAAGGGATTCTCGAGTCTTCTCCAACACCACAGTTCAAAAGCATCAATTCTTCAGTGCTCAGCTTTCTTTATACTTCAGCTCTCCCATCCATACTTGACTACTGGAAAAACCATAGCTTTGACTAGATGGACCTTTGTCGGCAAAGTAATGTCTTTGCCTTTTATTTATTTATTTATTTTAAATTTTACTTTATTTTACTTTACAATACTATATTGGTTTTGCCATACATCAATATGAATCCACCATGGGTGTACACGTGTTCCCAATCCTGAAACCCCCTCCCCCTCCCCTCCCCATACCATCTCTCTGGGTCATCCCAGTGCACCAGCCCCAAGCATCCTGTATCCTGCATCAAACCTAGATTGGCGATTCATTTCTTACATGATATTATACATTTCAATGCCATTCTCCCAAATCATCCCACCCTATCCCTCTCCCACAGAGTCCAAAAGACTGTTCTATACATCTGTGCCTTTTTTGCTGTCTCGCATACAGGGTTATCACTACCATCTTTCTAAATTCTATATATATGTGTTAGTATACTGTATAACTGTTTTTCTTTCTGGCTTACAGTGGTATTTTTCACAGAGCTAGAACAAATAATTTCACAATTTGTATGGAAAGACAAAAAACCTTGAATAGCCAAAGCAATCTTGAGAAAGAAGAATGGAACTGGAGGAAACAACCTGCCTGATTCAGGCTCTACTACAAAGCCACAGTCATCAAGACAGTATGGTACTGCCACAAAGACAGAAATATAGATCAATGGAACAAAATAGAAAGCCCAGAGATAAATCCACACACCTATGGATACCTTATCTTCAACAAAGGAGGCAAGAATATACAATGTATTAAAGATAATCTCTTTATCAAGTGGTGCTGGGAAAACTGGTCAATCACTTGTAAAAGAATGAAACTAGATCACTTTCTAACACCATACACAAAAATAAACTCATAATGTCTTTGTGTTTTAATGCGTGGTCTAGGTTGATCAAAACTTTTCTTCCAAGGAGCAAGCGTCTCTTAATTTCCTGGCTACAGTCACCATCTGCAATGATTTTGAAGCTCCAAAAAATAAGGTCTCTCACAGTTTCCATTGTCTCCCTATCTATTTGCCATGAACTGATTGGACCAGATGCCATTATCATAGTTTTCTGAATCTTGAATTTTAAGTCAACTGTTTCCCTCTCTTCATTCACATTTATCCAGAGGCTCCTTAGTTTTTCTTTGCTTTTTACCATAAGGGTGATGACATTTGAATATCTAAAGTTATTGATATTTCTCCCAGAAATCTTGATTCCATCTTGTGTTTTATCCATCCTGGCATTTCACACGATGTACTCTGCATATAAGTTAAATAAGCAGGGTGACCATATGAAGCCATACTGTAATCCTTTCCTAGTTTGGGACCAGGCTATAATGTCCAGTTCTAACTATAGCTTCTTGACCTGCACACAGATTTCTCACGAGGAAGGTGAGGTGGTCTGGTACTCCCATCTCTTTCAGAATTTTCCACCGTTTGTTGTGATCTACACAGTCAAAGGTTCTGACGTAGTCAATAAAGCTGAAGTAAATGTTTTTTTCTGGAATTGTCTTGCTTTTCGATGATCCAATGGATGTTGGCGATTTTATATCTGGTTCCTCTGCCTTTTCTAAATCCAGCTTGAACACCTTGAAGTTCACGGTTCATGTACTTGCCACCTTTTCTAAATATCTTTTGCTTCTGTTAGATCCATACTATTTCTTTCCTTTATTGTGCCCATTTTCACATGAAATGTTCCCTTGGTATCTCTAATTTTCTTGAAGTGACCTCTAGTCTTCCCATTCTATTGTTTTCCTCTTTTTCTTTTCATTGATCACTGAGGAAGGCTTTCTTATCTCTCCTTGCTATCCCTTGGAACTCTGCATTCAAATGGATATAGCTCTCCTTTTCTCCTTTGCCTTTAACATCGTTTCTTTTCTCAGCTATTTTTAAGGCCTCCTCAGAAAACTCTTTTGCTTTTTTGCATTTAGTTTTCTTGGAGATGGTCTTGATCACTGCCTCCTGTACAGTGTCACCAACCTCCGTTCATAGTTTTCTAGTACTCTGTCTATCAGATCTAATCCCTTGAATCTATTTCTCACTTCCATTGTATAATGGTAATGATTTGATTTAGGTCATACCTGAATGATCTAGTGTTTTTCCCTACTTTCTTCAATTTAAGTCTGAATTTGACAATGAGGTGTTCATGATCTCAGCCACAGTCAGCTCCTGGTCTTGTTTTTGCTGACTGTATAGAGCTTCTCCAACTTTCACTGCAAAGAATATGATCAATCTGATTTTGGTCCTAACCATCTGGTGATGTCCATGTGTAGAGTCTTCTCTTGTATTGTTGGAAGAGAGTGTTTGCTATGACCAGTGCATTCTCTTGGAAAAATTCTGTCAGCCTTTGCCCTGCTTTGTTTTGTACTCCAAGGCCAAATTTGTCTGTTACTCTAGGTATCTCTTGACTTACTACTTTTTTATTCCAGTCCTCTATAATGAAAAGGACATATTTTGGGGGTGTTAGTTCTAGAAGGTCTTGTAGGTCTTCATAAAACCATTCACTGTCAGCTTCTTCAGCATTACTGGTCAGGGCATAGACTTGGATTACTAAATGATTTGCCTTGGAAATGAACAGAGATCATTCTGTCTTTTTGAGATTGCATCCAAGTACTTCATTGGACACTGTATACCCGGTATATAGTGGTATATCATTATTGTATTAATCCACATTCCCCATTGACCTATGATGTGGAACATCTTTTCATATGCTTATTTGTCATCTGTGTTTTTTCTTTGGTGAGGTGTCTCAAAAATCTTTAACCATTTTTTAATCAAATTATTTTGGTGTCTTATTGTTGAATTTTAAAGATTCTTCATATACTTAGAGAATAGTCCTATATCATATATGTCTTTTGCAGATATTTTCTCTTTATATATACTTATCTTCTCATTCTGTTGACATTATTTCCTCAGATTACATGTTTTTAGTTTTAATGAAGATTAATTTATCTATTACTTCATTCAGATACTATTCCTTTGGTGCTGGTTTGAAAAGTTATCACCATAGTTCATATTAATTAGTTTCTCCTACATTCCCTTCTATAAGTTTTATAGTTTTGTGCTTTACAAATAGATTCCCCAGTGGTTCTTATCCATACTGTATTTTCACTCTGAGTACATGTCAATTTTCATTCTTGATACACTCAATGACATAGATATGCTGTAATTTTGTTTTTAATTTTTCAATGCATTTAGAATGAAGTATTTAGGCACAGAGACCCTGACATCAAACTACCTGTATTCAAATTCTAGCTGGTCTGATGATGATAATTGTGATCTTCAGCAAGTCACTCTCTCTAAATTTTTGATAATAGCATTACCTACCTTGTGAGGTTGAGAGGATTAGACGGGTTAGTATTACACATTAAAATGACCTCACTTTTACTAATGGTGAATTTGGACATGCTATTAGAAATACATATTCTGAAATATCATTAAATGACCTTAGGAATCATTTTAGTTTNAAATGGAAGGAAATAGAGGAAAACAAATGGGAATAACTAGAGATCTCTTCAGGGAAATTGGAGATACCAAGAGAATAACTCATGCAAAGATGGGCATAATAAATGACAGAATTTGTAGGGACATAACAGAGGCAGAGAGATTAAGAAGAGGTGGCAAGAATACACAGAACTCTACAAGAAAATGTCTTTGTGACTCAGATAACCACTATGGTGTGGTGACTTACCTAGAGCTAGACATCCTGGAATGTGAAGTCAAGTGGGCCTTAGGAATCATTACTATGAACAAAGCTAGTGGAGGTGATGAAATTCCAGCTGAGCTATGTCAAATCCTAAAAGATGATGCTGTTGAAGTGTTGCAGTATATATGCCAGCAAATTTGCCAAACTCAGCAGTGACCACAAAACTGGAAAAGGTAAATTTTCATTCCAATCCCAAAGAAAAGCCATGCCAAAGAATATTCAGACTGTCACATAATTGCTCTTAATTCACATGTGGTCAACGTAATGATCAAAGACCTTCAAGATAACAGCAGTATGTGAACCAAAACTTCCACATTTAAAAACTGGATGTAGAAAAGGCAGAGCATGAGCGATTAAATTGCCAACATCCAGTGGATCATAGAAAAAGCAATAGAATTCCAGTTAAACATCTATGTCTCCTTCATTGATTACCTAAAATCTTTGATTGTGTGAAACACGACAAACTGTGGAAAATTCTTAAAGAGATGGGAATACCAGACCACCTGACCTGCCTCCTGAGAAGTCTGTATGCAGGCCAAGTCCAACAGTGGGAACTGGACACAGAACAACAGACTGGTTAAAAATTGGGACAGGAGTATGTCGAGGCTGTATATCGTCACCCTGCTTATTTAATTTATATGCAGAGTACATCATGCAAAATGCTAGGCTGGATGAATCACAAGTTGGAAGCAATACTACAGAGGGAAATATCAACAGCCTCAGATATGTAGATGGTACCATTCTAATGACTGAAGGTGAAGACGAACTAAAGTGCGTCTTGATGAAAGAGAAAGAGGAGAGTGAAAAAATTGGCTTAAAGCTCAACATTCAAAAAATTAAGATCATGGCATCCAGTCTCATCATTTCATGGCAAAAAGATGATGAAAAGCTGGAACAGTGGCAGATTTTATTTTCTTTGACTTCAAAATCACTGTGGATGGTGACTGCAACCATGAAATAAAAAAAAAAAAAAAAGACATATGCTTCTTGGAAGGAAATCTACAACAAAGCTACACAGCATATTAAAAAGCAGAGCTATGGTTTTTCCAATATCATGTATGGATGTAAGAGCTGGACTTAAAAGAAGATTGAGTGCCAAAAAAAAAAAAAGATGCTTTAAATTGTGATGGTGGAGAAGACTGTTGAGAGTCCCTTGCAAGGAGATCAAATCTTTCAATTGAATAATAGCAACAACTCCATTTAAACAAATTAAAGATAAAGTAACAATGAATATGATGAATCATGGTCCCACTTGCTAGTTGGACAGATTATCCATAAGGATATTTTAACTGTATAACTAAAGTTACATCATTAACCTCAATATAATAACAACAATGCTGCTGACAATGATGAAATAATTCAGTTTAAATACAAAGGTCAAATAATACTTCATTCTTCAGCAATTCTAAGATTTTTCATATCAAGTCCTATTAATAATACTTTTAAATTTCTTAACCCAGTAGTTGTCTAAGCAAGTCATCTGTAAAATCATTTGGGGGTGTTCAAACATGTATATAGCTTCAGTTCAGAGCTCAGTCGTGTCTGACTCTTTGTGACCCTATGAATCACAGCATGCCAGGCCTCCCTGTCCATCACCAACTCCCGGAGGTCACTCGGACTCGTGTCCATTGAGTCAGTGATGCCATCCAGCCATCTAATCCTCTGTCTTCCCCTTCTCCTCCTGCCCCCAATCCCTCCCAGTATCAGAGTCTTTTCCAATGAGTCAACTCTTTGCATGAGACAGCCAAAATATTGGACTTTCAGATTTAGCATCAGTCCTTCCAATGAACACCTGGGACTGATCTCCTTTAGAATGGACTGGCTGAATCTCCTTGCAGTCCAAGGGACTCTCAAGAGTCTTCTCCACACCACAGTTCAAAAGCATCAATTCTTCAGTGCTCAGCCTTCTTCACAGTCCAACTCTCACATCCATACATGACCACTAGAAAAACCATAGCCTTGACTAGATGGACCTTTGTTGGCAAAGTAATGTCTCTGCTTTTGAATATGCTATCTAGGTTGCTCATAACTTTCCTTCCAAGGAGTAAGTGTCTTTTAATTTCATGGCTGCAGTCACCATCTGCAGTGATTTTAGAGCCCACCAAAATAAAATCTGACACTGTTTCCACTGTTTCCCCATCTATTTCCCATAAAGTGATGGGACCAGATGCCATGATCTTCGTTTTCTCAATGTTGAGCCTTAAGCCAACTTTTTCACTCTCTTCTTTCACTTTCATCAAAAGACTGTTTAGTTCCTCTTCACCTCCTGCCATAAGGGTGGTATCATCTGCATATCTGAGGGTATTGATATTTCTCCTGGCAGTCTTGATTCCAGCTTGGGCTTCTTCCAGCCCAGTGTTTTTCATGATGTACTCTGCACATAAGTTAAATAAGCAGGGTGACAATATACAGCCTTGACGTACTCCTTTTCCTATTTGGAACCAGTCTGTTGCTCCATGTCCTGTTCTAAGTGTTGCTTCCTGACCTGCATATAGGTTTCTCAAGATGCAGGTCAGGTGGTCTAGTATTCCCATCTCTTTCAGTATAGAGCTTACCTACATCCAAAGATATAGATTCACTGGAGCTGAAGTAAATTATGTGTATCCCTGGTTTTAGCAAATTTCATTCCCCCATGGTTTATACTGGTTTCCTCTATTACAATTTTCATGCTTTTTTCATTTTCTATTGAAATCTCTTATAATTTTTGATTTATACATAAGAATATTTTGGTAATTTTTGATATATACTATTGTTTTTCAGTCACCCAGTCATGTCCAACTCTTTGTGACACCATGGACTGCAACTGCCAGGCCTCCCTGTCCCTCACCATCTCACAGTGTATGCCCTAGTTCATGTCCATTGCATGTGTGTTGCTGTTCAGCCATCTTATCCTCTGTCATATATATATAAAACAAATCAAATGGTAAAACATCTAATTATATTATATGAGAGTTTAAAATCAATGTGTAACTGTATTTCAATGTTTTTCAAATTATGATGAACATGAATAACCACAACCAGGCCAGCTAGAAGTCCAATGCACTATCCATTGTGCCACAGAGCTGGTTTATGATTAACATGATCACTTCCTTTCAGAATTTTTTCTTTCTTTTTGTCAGTATCATTCATGAATTTTATTCTTTAGGAGTCTACTTCTATTCATCTCTTCTTCACGGTGTCCAGTTTTCTTTCAATTTTTCTTTTAAATTTCTAATTCAGAGGCAGAAACACTGTGAAGAAGGCTATCTAATGTTCTCAGAATTTCAGTGTATCTGCTTTTCTGTGCTAAGTATCTGTTGGGCACACAGACAGACAGTGAGCTATTAGGATTCTCCCAGCTCCTTCATGCTTCCTCCTGGTGCCCTGCCAGACATTCTTCATTGTATTCATAAGGATTTATAGACCATCTTCAAAAAATTCTTCTATGTACCTACACTATCTCTTCTCTCCACCTTGTGTTCCCTTTCTTACTCTAATTGAAATCTTCTTTCACCTGATGACACTATTTTTTCCTTCTATTTCTTGAGTAACTATAATCTCTACACAAATATTTATGCTGCTATAAAAGATGACCAGCCCTTGCTCATACCCAAGGCTTATCTCTCCACTTATGCCCTGAGCCTTTTCACATCTCAACTAATAAAGAATTGTGCTTTTTTACAAATTACTTCTCTCTCCTAAATCACTGATTTCTTTCTTCCTACCTGACAAGTGTGATTAGCATACAAATACACCAAAATAACACCTTTCTTGGAAGACAAACAGAAATCCCCCCAAGACCCTACTCTCTTTTCAACTGCCACTGCAATTCTGTAATCCTTTCATAAAAACAAAATCCGTATAGGTATGGTTTCTATTTGTTGTCAGTAATTCTTCACCACAAATATTCTTGTCCTTACTGTTTCATTGATGATACACCTGGATGTGGGAAAAACAACAACAACAACAAAAACTAAATTTGTTGGTAACTTGACAAAAGTTTGTTACCAATAAACTTGGTTTTTCCCCCCCACATCCAGGTGTATCAGTTATCTTCTTGGAAAATGCAGCACCACGTGACAGAAATGAACATATTCTGATTTTAGGAAAACTTTTGTCAATGTTTCTTGGAAATATAAGTGTTAGTTGTTCAGTTTTGTCTGACTCTTTGCTGCCCCACGGACAGTAGCCTGCTAGATTCCTTTGTCCATGGGATTCCACAGACAAGAATACTGGAGTGGATAGCCATTCCCTTCTCCAGGGGACCATCCCAACCCAGGGATCAAACCTGGTTTTCTGGCATTGCAAGAAGATTCTTTACCATCTGAACATCTAGAATGGTCCAAGTATCCTGGTTTTCCTGTTAAGTCACTGGTTACTTCCGAACTCTTTTATGTCTCTTATCCTCTTCTTGTCCTCTAAATGTTAGGATGCCTTAGAGCTAATCCGTGTTAACTTTTTAATCCTTCTTCACTTATATTATAACTATTTCTTAAGAGCTTTTTGCTTCATCCTATGGTTTTAAATACTTTTTATAAATTAATGACTCCAGGTTAGATGTAATAATATAACTCTGGCCCCCATGTCAAAAGCAAAGGTTACTCTAAGGAAGATCAGCTACCAGACTGTTGTAATAACACGATACAGGTCAGAGGAGATGAGTGCTTGAAGTAGGGTGATAGCAATGTAGCTGGCAAGAAAAAAGTGATAAGATCCTTAAATAGTTTTAGAAATTTGCCTAGGACAATAATAAATTGGTTGTTGGTTAAAGGAAAACAAAAAGCTAAAAATGATATCTGGAAGGTTTGCTGATTACCTGAGTAATTAATGGCACAACCTACTAAGGAAAATTTAAAAAAAAATGGAGAAAGAGAAGTAGGGTGTAATGGATTTGATAGTATCAAAAACTTTGCTTTGAATTTCCTTGTAGGGAGGGGAAAATATGGCCAGCATTTAAAGATAGGAGTCTAAATTTGATTAAATTAGAAACTAAAAGTCAAGAAAATTGAATGGAAATATAGATTATATTTTTTAGTTGCTTTATTATAAATGAAATAAAATCTTCAGGTAATTCTGGTATCAANAGATTTTGTGTTTCATTTTATTTATATCAAAACAGGAAGAACTATAGGGCATACTTCATCATGTGAAAAAAATGTTTATGACCATAAGTACTCCAAAAATTTACCTAGTTTGATATCATTAATATTGAAATATTATTGTGATTTTAAATTTAGCTTTGTTATTGACAAGTGCTGATCCAATGAGCGTTCTGAATCAAGTGATACTGAAAATTTTTCCTACATATCATATGGGCTTGATTATCTATTGCAAAGACAAATCTCTACG
>SJYQ01006493.1:10094-31893 GCA_006410935.1 Redunca redunca
TCTATCCTGGTGACTGTCTATATTGTCAACGATTGTAAATGTTCCTGGCTTCCTTACTTTATTCTGCTATATTCTCTTTTGCTTTACTGAAGTAGTTCTCCTAATCTCTCTTAACAATTAGAGTTAATTAAAGATTTGTTATGATTAAAAATTGGAAGAAGAAAATTCTATGAGAAACAAATATTGTATTTTCATCATGGAATGTTATCAACACAATTAGTCCTAAGAAGAAAAAGACCAAGATAGATAGAGAAACGGAATTTATTCTTCAATGGACAAAATGCTATTTAGCAAATGCTGAGTGCTTTTTGTCACTTTGAAGGAATTCATACTACACGATACTCTCAGCTGGATCATTTGAGCATAAAATAGTGCAGTGAAGTGAAAAATTCAGTCGTGTCTGACTCTTTGCAACCCCATGGACAACACAGTCCATGGAATTCTCCAGCCCAGAATACTGGAGTGGGTAGCCTTTACCTTCTCCAGGGAAGCCAAAAGGGAAGCCCAAGAATACTGGAGTGAGTAGTCTATTCCTTCTCCAGTGGATCTTTCCCGCCCAGGAATCAAACTGGGGTCTCCTGGATTGCAAGCGGATTCTTTACCAACTGAGTTATCAGGGAAGCCTAAAATAATGCAAGAATACATTTTAAGTCATACTAAATTTAATTATTGTAGTGTTACGTATTTGAAATAAATATAACTAAAGCAAAAAAAGCAAAGCAATGAGGTCTATATTTGGTTTAAACCTCACTTCCTAAGTACCAAAATATGAATATGATTCTGTATTTCTGCAAGTTTTGTTGTATGCATTATTCCTCAACAAATCTGTGCAACATCATTGTACTCAAAGACTAATCAGCTCTTGTATTTATGTCAAGAGTTTCTTTCCATATTTGTAATAGTGTCATTGACTAAGGGGTACACTGGTTCTGTTGTCTTAATTATCATAGTATTTAGAAGTCTAAGCTTATTAGTCCACAAATATATTACCCATTCACCTAGTAAATATTCCCCAGATTGCTGACCTAGTATTCCTCAAGAAGTAAGTAGCTCCAAGAGGAATAATTGTGCAAAATCCATGCTCAATTAAGTGTGGCAGGAATCTCACAGGAACCAGCAAAAACAACCTATGACTCTAAAAAGAGGTCCAGTGGAATGCCGCCAGGGACAGACAGTGTGTGTGCATCTCAGGAGAGGAGAGCTCTGCCACAGATATGTCCATTTCCCATCCAAGGAAGCTTGTTTTTCCCCAAAAAATGAAGAATATATATATATATATATATATACACACACACACATACAATTATTTATTTCAAAGTTACATTAGGATATTTCAGATTCAGTGGAACAGTGTTTTAAGTTCATTTGAATGATGGTTGAAAGCTTATCTCCTGTCTACACATGCAAATGCATGCAGTGGATGCCACTGCTAATAACAATAAAGATGTATATGTGCACTAAAATTTAAAGTTATAACTTGGCACTGCCTACTTCCTCTACCCCAGGATTTCTGATATCAGCTTACAAACGTTTGTCCTGAATTTCTGTGATGTACACTTCAACTTCACCTATTGTTCTCTATGCCAATTCCATCACGCCTTTTCAGGCCATCTCATCTCAATGTGGAATGAGTACAATGGTCATAATAGCCTGTCTCTGTGACCAGAACCTCCATTCTCCAAATCATATAAAATGCTGCCTTTCAAAAATCAGACAATGTTTTCCCTAGAAATACACAAGAATGCAGTTTTAAATTTTGTACTGTAACTCTCCATTCTAAATTGTAAAAATTGTTTAAAAGTAATTCTAATTCTGAAAATGCCAAACTCAAAGACCCTTACTATTACAATTAGGATGATAGATATTTGTCTTTATTCCAATTATATGATGTTATTTCCCACACCAGGGTGGCTTCAACAGACTCTTATTATTGATCTCTAACTGTGTCTGAAAGTGAGATTATCATTAATTGTTCTAAAAGCAAAACCATTCTCCCCATCAATGCTTTTCAAGCATTTCATTATATGTCTTCCAAAAATCCAACATAATCATTATGTGAGGATCCAATTTACAGCCTTCATTTTGAAGGTTTTAACGTAACCACATTGTTAAATAAGACTCTGTGAAAATTTAATTGATATATATATATATATATATGTATGTATGTATGTATGTATACAGGGTCATTATTTGAATATTTTCTGAGCTAAAATGTTAAGTACAATCACCATGGCATAACATTTTGGAATCATGACTATTCATTAATTATATTATTGAAATAGATTTGTTTACTGTAGAAGGTAAGATCTTACACTTGGGTATACTTCCATTCTGCCCTAATAACTTTACTAGGTCTTCTGTTCAGATCTTATCATTTTTCCAAAATAACCTGACCCTTCCCTGTGCCTTGGTGGTTTAGTCACTAAGCTGTGTCCTACTCTTGTGACCCTATGGACTGTAGCCCACCAGGCTCCTCTGTCCATGTGGTTCTCCAAGCAAGAATGCTGGAGTGGGTTGCCATTTCCTTCTCCAGAGATCTTCCTGACCCAGGGGTTGAACCTGGGTCTCCTGCACTGCAGGCAGTTTCTTTATAGACTGAGCTACCAGGGAAGCCCCTGTGCCTTGCTGATTGCTAAAGTACAGATATTGCTCAATGCCTAGCTAGTTTTAAAATGCCTCATTTAATTATCACATGAAGTATTACTGTATACTATCTGTAATTCCATTTTTACTGACAAATAAATTGGTGTGTAGAGAAGGATATTATGCATATATTTTCAAAACATTTTTCGTAACATTTGTAGGGATGAATTAGAGAATTTTTTTTTCATTTTTCCATCATCTTTTTTCTAAAGAGAGCTCTTTTCTTAAGAACTGAACATTTTCTCAGTTCTTAATATCAAAAGAATATATTTTTTTCTTTAAAAATGAGGGAGGTTAGAATACTTTATGTTTCTGCTTTCCTTCTGCATTCCATGGATCGTTTAACTGATCATGTGTCCATTTGTGGTTTGGCTGTTACAACTGAATTTGAAATACTAATCAGGTAGTAGAAGCATATGGTATACAAATCTTTCCTCAGCCTGCTTTCCTGTATATTATTGCAATTCCCTCTGACTCACTGAGATAACTATTGTGGTGATTATTTTACAGAATGAAAATTTTGTAATCACTGCAACATCTCTTGCAGATAAAGCAGGACCCTGACTAAATGACAAACCAGGTGAATCCATATATCCAACCCCACAGAAGGCTGCCCCAACAAGGATGAGGTGAGTAATGGCCAGATGGAGCCACTGTCTTCTCATGTTTGCAAGATATTTGGGTCTTGGTGACAGCTTCACTGTACTAACTCAGGAAAAGTAATGCCCAGCTCCATACGATAATTTCTGTCCTGTCACTATCAGGCTTCTGTTCTATTTCACTAGGCCTAAAGGTCTTCTCTGTTCTGCAAGAAAACTTCAAGACTAACTACTTATCACTATTGTTTTGGTCAAGGCGCAATGTATCATTTTCTTGGAACATCCGTCTTGTACTTTATTCTTATATATCCAGTAACTTTTTAAAGTTCTTTTCTTCATGATGGAGTTTTCTCTCCATCCCCCCAGTTCCTTAATGTTGACACTATCAACATTATATCTTCTGCTCCAGTGTCAATATCTTAAACTGTACTCTTAACTTTCTGGTCCAAAAGTTCCTTCTAACTCTATTTCTTAACTGAGCATGCTGCTTTCTTTTCAGTTCAGTAAAAAGAGGCTTTTTATTCTTCATGCTCCATAGACTTCATACTGGGATACGAGGTCACTCTGCTCTTTATTCGCAAATTATTTCTCCTCCATCATTGCAAAATTCACTGTTCTTTGGTGAGTGTACAACTTTGATGTACTCTCTCTGTTGATGTTGTTGTTTAATTGGTAAGTTGCGTCTGACTCTTTTGCTACTCCATGGACTATAGCCTGCCAGTTTCCTCTGTCCATGGGATTTTCCAGGCAAGAATACAGGAGTGGTTGCCATTTTCTTCTCCAGGGAATCTTCTTCACCCTGGGATTGAACCCACGTCTCCTGCATTGGGAGGTAAATCCTTTATCACTGAACCACCTGGGAAGCTCATACTTCTGTCTAGTTTTTCATTGTGCTATCATACTATCTTGTGATTATTATCTTTATTCACCCTTTGTCTTCCTATTTCCCTCTCTAATACATTAGAACGGTTTGATAGTCTCGATTTTTAAAAATCTCCTATAAATAAATTTGCTGATTACATTTTGTCACCTATCCTATGGTCACATTTAGATTACTAGGAACTAAAACATTCTTAAAGTTATTGCGTCAAATATCCTAATCTCCAGTGATAGCCTTTTACCATCATGGGATATATCTTTTATTATTATTATTATTATTACTACTATCTATAACTGAAATTCATGTATCACTTCTGTTTTTGGTTAACTTATTTGTCCCTCTATCATTTCGTAACTTCCCAAGCAATACCTATTCATGTATAAAATCTCTTCATGTAATTTCTCTAAACCTGCTTCTATCCAACTAAATGCTGATGGATAAAATCAAATAGGTTACTTATGCTATACATTCATACAGTAATGAGAACTAGTTCTTAATCTCAGATATTCTTTTTAAATAATCCTCAAGGAACTTGATCCCTTGTCCACTGCTCATGATCAGTTGAAGTTATTTCAGACAAAGTTTTTTTTATTTTTATTTTTTTCTTTCTTTTTCTCCCTATAAACCAATACATTTACTTCATATGACAAACAAATCCATAATATAGTAGCTCTACAAAATTCTGACACTTGAATTCATAATTGTATCTTTCCTGCTATGCTCTCTATAAGAAGACAGGCATCCCTCTGCTTCAAACACAGTCCTTCCCTCTGGACGGTTCTTTACCTTCCTCATTTACATTTAGGGAACACTTACAGTCATTTTCTCCTGATTTCCTAGGACATAAAAATACCTCATTTCTACTGTACTTAAAACACACTATTTTTAAAAACTGTCTGTCAAATGAAATAACAGGTGGAAATAAAAGTACAATATAAAATAATGTAACCTTTGGTAAAAGTTAATTCAAAATCTTTTAGAAAAGTAGAAATTACATACATGCATATATAATATGTTTAGATCCCTAACTCACAGATCTCAAAATAGCCTCACATGTTTTTCTAAAATTATGGAATTTTTGAATGGAAAATTTAGGTTATTTATTAAACCATTCTTATTCTAGAGATGAAAGGACTTTTAATTGCATCATTCTATAGTGAAAGAGCTATGATTATAACACAAATGCGTATTTTTAAGGTTATTTTAATTTTTATTCAGTTGCTAATTCAAAACTCTATTACCCATGATTTCTATTTTTTCATCATTTGTGTAGCTTTTCTATTGGTAAAGAAGTTTATTTTTGAGGTCAGAAACTCTGTGATTAAACCTCAGCTCATCTTCTTTCAATAGTAAAATATATTGCACTATCAGTCTAACATCTTTATACCTTACCATGCTAATAAGTATAAATATATATATAATGCATATATATCACTTGTCTATCACTCATAGGAAATATCAAGAAATTGTCAGTTATTCTTGTAATAAGTATTATCAAATAATATTGTTGTATTTAATAAAGTATTCACAAAACATCTCTTATCTAGCATGTCAGTATTATTATTTTCTACCATCCACAAACCATTCTGCCAATTTTTCATCTTTTGCAATTATTTGGAAAATTTACTGAGAATCTACTACATACCAATAACTCCAAAACTTGATGAGATTCAAATATAAAAAAGAAAGTTAACAAAAGTGTGGTATTATTTGGGATATCAATCTTCATTTTTATCTCCATATCATTTAATGTTCTTTCTAATATTCATGGTATTTTCTTAATGGAACATGCCTCTCTCTGTCTTCTAGGAATGCAGACAACAACTATTGCATCATTTCAAAGAAAATCTTCTCTAAAATACTCCTAACCCTTGTAGTTCTACAGATTCCTTCATTCACCGCATTTTTCATTCATTTATGAATATATATTATATAACTAGTTATGAATTTGTCCTTAACAAATTACCACAAACTAAGTGGTCTCAATCAACATGCCATTTTTAATTTAAATTTCAGTGAGTCAGGAATCCCTGGGCTTCCTAGGTGGCTCTAGTGGTAAAGAATCACCTGCTAATGCAGGAGATGTAAGAGATGTGGGTTTGATCCCTGGGCCAGGAAGATCCCCTGGAGGATGAAATGGCAACCCATTCCAGTATTCTTGCCTGGATAATCTCATGGACAGAGTAGCCTGGCAGGCTACAGTCCATGGGGTCACAAAGAGTCAGACACAAGTGAAGTGACTTAGCATGTAAGACATTGCTTCAAAATCTCTGATAAATCTGTAGTCAAGGTAACAGTTAGATTCGTTGGGAGTTCATGTAAGATTTAACTGGAGAAAGACCTGGCTCAAACCTCACAATGCTGTTTGTAGGACTCAGTTACTTGTACTCTTCTGGACAGTTGTATTTTTGTTTGTTTGCTTGCTTGCTTGTTTTCGTTTCTTTTCTTTTTGCTAGTTATCGGTCAGGGGTCCCCCTTACCTCCTAGCTAGCTTTTTGGACAGAAGTGACCTTCAATTCCTTAACACATGGGCTTCTCCATAATGGTCATTTGCTTCCTCAAAACATTTAAACCATAAAGACAATGAAGTGAGCTCTCTAGCAAGATGGAAGTAACAAGTCATATAATGAAATAATGGAAATCATATGATATCACCTTTGTCATAATCCACTGATCACAAGTCTTGCCAATATTCAGAGGAAATTCCACAAGGTCTTGGATTCAGGGTTCAGAAGTAATTGGAGGAGGAGATTTTTAGAATCTGCCTAGCCCACTTATTGGTTTGCGTTTATTTATTCGTTGACAAAAATATTGTTGGCTTAACACACTTGAATGTAATTTGCAAGAGGGGTTTTTAGTATGCCTTGTGATATTTTTGATTATTCATTTGAAATTGGATGACTATGCCTTTGTAGATGGATAGTATTTGAATTGAGCCTATTTAGGGATAAAAATCTGGTAGTAACAATACTCTATAGAACTTTCACAGCATCTATAATGTGCTGATTTTACAAAATTAATAAATACTAAGCCTAGTCAGTTTAGTGGAACCTTGAGAGCTGTTAGAAAATAAATTAACCAATGAAGCATCTTATTTGAAAATTATATTTCATGTAATTTACTTTCAACTCCCACTCATTCTATGTCACATTTAGGAACCCTACACCTACTTTTTTTGGCTACCAAAGTTAATTATTTTACTTATTCCATATTCAGGGAATCTGCTATGCCACTGAGTTCTATGCCATTGATTTTCAATGCCGTTGATTGCAATATGAGATTCTCAAGCTGAATAATCTAATTGTATAAGAACATAAATAAGAAGAAAATTAATCTAATATAAGAAATAGACAGCTATCAATCTTAATGTTATTTGTGGGAACTCTGGACAGACTGCTGTTTGACCTTCTTAAATGAACAGCTTGCTTTCAACACCCACAACTGATGTACATACATGATCACTTGGCTGTCAATACTAACAGCCATCTGTTAAGATGGCAACATGCCTGCTCTCAAAATTGTGTTCCAGTTTAGACTACAGTTGCCAACTGAGTAGATTGGCAGCCTGAGATTCTGAAAAGCTTCCTCTTGTTCTATAGAAAGTGATGCTGCATTAACACCCACATGGCTTCTTACCTCCGTGCCACCTGTTCACTATTTTTAGGCCAAAAATATCCATATAAAAGGCCAGTGGTGAACGGTTGATGAGACATACCCTGGGTGCCAGTGGTATATTACAAAGTACAACTTGATGTTCTATTTTTCAAAAAGTGACTGTGTCTATTGAAAAGACATGATAATGTGGGTGTGAAAAAATGTAGCACCTAAAAATCACTTTGAAAGTGATGACTACATGAGTATTAGGTATTTAACATAACATTATCTTTATTATTGTTCTTGTTGGTTGGGAATAACCCTCCACCCAACTCTGCATAAATAACTAGTCTTATGGAAATACTCTTGCTTATATGCAACACTCTTACATTGTGTGTGTGCATACGTGTACACAGAAGCACAATTTTTTTGGAAGCAGAATTGCAAAGGGAATGAAAAAAAGAATCAGACAGAAGCTACAAGATTGAATTCAATGCTTCTAGTGTAATTTGGCTTTGTGTGAGAGATATAACACTAAAGTTATCCCCAGCATTCTCTTCAGTTTCTTTCTATTCCTATATCATATTCAAGGCCAAAATAATGGGCTGCTCTTAGTGTCTGAAATTTAAAGTCTCAGGTTTTAGCATAGCTGAAGAGGAAGGAGAAAAAGAAAAAAAAAATGCTCTCTGCAGTCTACAGAAATTGCTAATTTTACTTCATCTTCAGTTAATGACCTTGTCTCATATCTCATAGAGTAAATATCATTCATCAAACAATAATCACTACTTCTTCATGCCCACCAGGATTCTCTGTCCATGGGATTTTTCAAGCAAGGGTACTGGAGTGAGCCTCCATTTCTTCCTCCAGGGGATCCTCCCAACCCAGGGCTCAAACTCATATCCCTTGTGTTTCCTGCATTGCAGACAGATTCTTTACCCACTTCACTATCACAGAATCACTATTTACTCCACCATCAAATCTACAATTTTGTCTGTTCTTTCCTATTTATTTCCTCCTATTATACAAGATCAAAAGCTCCATTCTGCTCTTTCTCCCTTTTTAGGAATGGCTTTCATTAATTGTTCCTTCCTGCTCTTACACATTGAACCCTTTCTCCAAAGGGCTCATTCTATGAGCTTGTGGACAAGTGATACTGTCCCTCCTCAAAAAGCAAACTAAAGCTGTCCTGACCCTACTTCTAGCTCCTGTCAATAAGTTTATTCCTTAGAACAATAAATATCCTCAAAGAGTGATGTACTGTGGTTTCTCTACTTTGCCACCTTGCTTCTACCTCTCAGTCAATTCCAATAATATTTTGATATGTGCATAGCCCCTGAAGAGAGGTGCTATATAACTTTCTAACATTCCAAATTTTGAAGTCTTATCTTTGTTTTTCTCTTCTCTCACTTTACCTCCCACAAAATTCGATAGAGATGATTAATCCTACTTTTTTTTTTAAATTGTGGTTAATTTACAATGTTGTATTAGTTTCAGGTGTACTGCAAAGTGATTCAGTTATATATATATATATAATATATGTATACATATATTATGTATATATACATACACGCATATATATGTTCTTTTTCAGATTATTTTCCATTATTGTTTATTAGAATATATTGAATGTAGTCACATGTGCTATACAGTAAGTTCTTGTTGATTATTTATATATATAGTATATGCGTTATGGTGTATGTGTATCTGTTATGTATGTATGCTGTGTACGTGTTAATCAAAATTCCTAATTTATCCCTCCTCTATCCCTTGTGTTTTGCTTTAGAAATTGTGTTTGTTTTCTTTGTCTGTGACTGCAGTTCTGTTTTGTAAGTAAGTTTATCTATATCATTTTCTTAGATTTCATATATAAATGATGGGATATTTTTGTCTGACTGGATTCCCTTAGTATGATAATATCTAGTTCTGTCTAGTTCTGTCTATGTTGCTGCAAATGGCATTATTTCATAACTCTTTAAAACACATTTTTATTCTTTTGTTTTCACCCTGTCACACTGCTACCTCCTCCCTCACCTCTGACATCTCTTCTCAGAAGCCTTTACTGGTCTCTCTTCCTCCATCATTCCTAAGTTTAAGTTCCTTAGGAATGATGACTTGATAGTCTCTGCTTCAAATGCTAAAATCTCATGTTTCCAGCTGTCCCATCATTTCTGACAGTCCCATCAGTGTGTCATTTCATTACAGTACAGAATTCAGTACAGAATTAATCTGAGAGTAATTCCCAGATTCCTATCTTTTTCCCCATGAATCCTTTCTTTAGGTTCCAGATAAGGATGTTTATTTTTGATTGTCATTTCTACATGGATGCCCATTTTTCTGAGAAGCGTGGGAGCTCAACTTCTTGGGATGTAGGTTTGGGGGAAGTTAATACCTAGAATGTACTCATCTCCATTTTCTACCTGCTAATTCACTCAACTTTTAGGTCTCATATTTTTACTCTTCCTGTCAAGAAATATAGTTTGATTATTTATTTCTGGCTGAGTATTCTGTGTGTTTCCTCCAGAAGATACATTCCCTGGCTATACAACAGGCCCAGCACATGCCATGGGACAGATTAGTGTCTCAGTAAATACTCTTAAAGTTAAAATATTTTACTGTAAACTCAATTTTAGTTTCCAGATGAAGAAAGAGTCAGAAGGGAATGAAGAAAAATTCATTATGCTTCTTAACAAAAGTGTTACAACATACAGGCTTAACATATTTTGTCTCTATTTCATTGTCATTTATTTGATACACAGTAGTACACATATGATTTAGCATATATATTTTGCTCATTGTTACACTTAGAATTCCCCTTGCTATTTATTATTTTCAGTTTTAATATACTGTAAAATACTTTGTTGTCAGAATGTGCTTAGTCGCTCAGTCGTGTCTGACTCTTTGTGACCCTATGGACTGCAGCCCAGCAGGCTCTTCTCTCCATGGGGATTCTCAATAATGGAGTGGGTGGCCATGCTCTCCTCCAGGGGATCTTTCCAACCCAAGGATTGAACCCAGGTCTCCCTCATTGCAGGTAGATTTTTTTACTTCCTGAGCTACTAGGAAAGTTGTCAGAATATATTCTGATTTTAAGAGACAGAGTTTTAGAATCAAGTTGACTTTATGCAAAATTGTCTTCTTGGCCGTTATTCTAATAACTAAGAGAGACTAAGAGAGCTAGTAATTTAGTTGGGGCTTCCCTGGTGGCTCAGATAATAAAGAATCTGCCTGCAATGTGGAGTCCTGGGTTTGAGCCCTGGTTCTGGAAGATCCCCTGGAGAAGGGAATAGCTACACACTCCGGTATTCTTGCCTGGATAATTCAATGGACAGAGAAACTTGGCGGGCTACAGCCCATGGGGTCACAAAGAGTTGGAGACAACTGAGTGACTAACACTTTCACACACTTTTCAGTAACTCGGTTATATAAAAAGAGTAAATTTGGCAAAGAAACCAAATGTTATCTTTTAAAATATTTTGAAAACATAAACAAAAGGCAGCTGTCCTTGGTCTGATTTTAAATATGTCACTTTTTTAATGAAAATAGATTGGTGGCTGTTATTATAGCATCATTGAAGAAATTTTTCATGTTTATAATAACTCTAATCACAGAGCTTCTCTAGTGGTTCGGATTGTAAAGAATTTGGAGAGACCTAGGTTCAATCCTTGAGTTGGGAAGATGCCTGGAGAAAGGAATGGCTACCCACTCCAGTATTCTTGCCTGGAGAATTTCCTGGCCAAAGAAACCTGGCATGATACAGTTCATGAGATCCCAATGAACTAGGCACAACTGAGCAACTAACACTTTTACTATTCATTTCAACCCCAAATTCAGTCCAAGTTGGTAAAATAAAATGTTTATGATTAATTTTTAAAAGTCCAGCCTCTATTGAAATGCAAGTTCAATTTACAAAGAAAATCCTTTAACGATATGAAGTTGAGAAGAGTTTATTTATTTATTGACTACAGAGTGTAGCTCTTTTTATTTATTTATTTATTTATATTTTTTCCTTCACAATACTATATTGGTTTTGCCATACATTACCATGAATCTGCCACGGGTGTACATAAGTTCCCACTCCTGAACCCCCTCCCACCTCCCCATATCATCCCTGAGAAGAGTTTATATTATAATATTCAGCATAATATAAGAGGAAATCATTACTTGGAAATTTTCATCATATTATGACTTTCATTCTTGTGGTGTGTATATATTAATAAAGATGAGAAATCTCTGGTCAAGGAGTTAGAAGAACTGGTTATTGAGAGTAACTGTGATTCTAGCCAGTCATGGAATTGAAGCCAAGCCATCTAATCATTTGGTGATTTAATATCTTCATCAGTAAAATTAAAGTGATGATGAAACTAATGATTACTGGCACAATTGACAGTTAAAATTCTTGATTAGATGAAAATCAAAAACTCACAGATTCAACAAGCTGAACAAATTCTAACAGAGAAAAAAATAATCTAGACTGACAAAAAACAGATCAGTGCTTGCCTAGAACAAGCAAAGGGTATGTGAGACAATGACTATAATAGAGAAGGAGAGAATTTTCAAGTCAATTAAAATATTCTGAAGCATTATGGGAGTAATATCCATGCAAGTAAATACATTTGTCAAAACTTAAAGACTTAATCACTTTAAAATAGATGCATCTTATTACATATATGTTTGTGTGCTAAGTCACCTCAGTCGTGTCTGACTCTTTGCTAACCTATGGACAATAGCCCACCAGCCTCCTCTGTCCATTGGATTCTCCTGGCTAGGATACTGGAATGGGTTGTCATGCCCTCCTCCAGTGGATCTTCTGGACCTAAGGATTGAACCTGCATCTCTTAAGTCTCCTTCATTGACAAGCATACTCTTTACCACTAGTGCCACTTGAGAAGCTCATTACATATATATTACACCTCAATAAATTGATTTTAAAAGGGTGTGTGAATGGATCAGTAAGTAGTAATGTGAAGTACACAAATAATACAATACCAAGAATTTCATTAAAATAGAATAACCTTATGACCCAGCAATCCCACTGCTGGGCATACACACTGAGGAAACCAGAATAGAAAGAGACACATGTACCCCAATATTCGTCGCAGCATTGTTTATAATAGCCAGGACATGGAAACAACCTAGATGTCCATCAGTAGATGAATGGATAAGAAAACTGTGGTACATATACACAATGGAGTATTACTCAGCCATTAAAAAGAATACATTTGAATCAGTTCTAATGAGGTGGATGAAACTGGAGCTGATTATACAGAGTGAAGTAAGCCAGAAAGAAAAACACCAATACAGTATACTAACACATATATATGGAATTTAGAAAGATGGTAATGATGACCCTATATGCGAGACAGCAAAAGAGACACAAAAGTGTAGAATGGACTTTTGGACTCTGTGGGAGAGGGAGAGGGTGGGATGATTTGGGAGAATGGCATTGAAGCATGTATACTATCATGTAAGAAATGAATCGCCAGTCTAGGTTCAATACAGGATACAGGATGCTTGGGGCTGGTGCACGGGGATGACCCAGAGAGATATTATGGGGAGGGAGGTGGGAGGGGGTTTCATGTTTGGGAACGCATGTACACCTGTGGTGGATTCATGTCAATGTATGGCAAAACCAATACAGTATTATAAAGTAAAATAAAGTAAAAACGAAAATTAAAAAAAATATAAAAAATAAANTTGATTAAAGCCACCTTTTTAAGAATACTACATGCTTAATAAGGTTCTGTGAATCTAAGTTAAGATTACCCTAAGATTTATATTCTTCAATTCTTCCATGCCTGAGAGCAAAATCTAAGTTTTCTTGAACTTTTAAGTCAATGTGCTGTGGTTGAGATTCTAGTGTAAATGGAGGCAAGGTCTCAGATATTGTTAGAAATAAATATAAAGACTGATAAAATGTGAAATCAGACTTTAAATAAAAAGCTCATGACTATGCATTCAATAATCCATCTTCAAAGATGTAATAAACAATATACTGGATATGTGTAAAATAGTGTATAAAATATAAGAAAAATGAGCAAACAATATCATACATAGTTTGTTACCATTCTTCCTAATGATCAAAGTGTGCATGAAATAATTTTTATTGAATTTTTATATCCAAATTTTAAAAGAGATACCACTTGCCTGAGACCCCATCCACAAGGGACATTGAATCTGCCATGCTATAACTAGTGATTTATAGTCAGCACTGTTTGAGATTTTAACCATAAACAGAACACTCCCTTATGTTCTCTTTTGAGCCATATATTCTGTAAATCTATGATTTTCCTTATATATTACACTGTACAGTGAGGACACATTTATCAAAGTGCTTAGGTACAACAGTGATCTTTTCTATAAAAAATATACAGACATAGATTAACTTGCCAAGGTCATACAGCAGGTTTGTGACAGAACCAGAATTAAAATTCCCAAAGTTCCTTACCAGTTATAGCCATCTTGTAGTAACATTCTTTTAAGTTTGTAGCCTGAATCTACAATAAATTTATATTTGAGTACACACAAGCTTAGAATGGAGGTGCTCATGTCCATTTTAATCTTGAAAAGAGTATTTTTTTAATTAAAAAAAGATCAGAGCTGATGTTTTTAGTTGAGTAAAATCTCTTAAAGCAGTGAATTATAAACTGACTTTAAAAATTCTGATTTCAACTTTACAATGGGATTTATGGAAACGAGATTTTGTCTAAATATAAGAAAGTATCATATGTTGTCTTATTCAGGTTGTCTATCTATTCAGGTTCTTATAACAGAAATCATAGGATGAGTGATTTATAAACAATAGAAATGTATTTTTCACAATTATAGAGGCTGGAAAGTCTAAGAGCATGGCACCCACAAATTTAGTGTCAGTAAAGAGCCTGTTTCCTGGTTCATAGACTGTCTTTTCATTGAGTCCTCACATGGCAGAAAAAATGCAAGAGTTCTCTGGGATCTCATTTATAAGGGCACTAATGAAGGTTGTACCCTCATGATCTCATGAATTTCCAAGTACTCCTCCAAATAACATTGGGAATTATGTTTCAATATATGCATTTGAGGAATTATAAACATTCAGTTCATAATATATGTGAAACCAATGTTTATTTTATATAAATATTTACACATGACATAGAGTACACAAATATCAAAAATAAAAAGAAAATATATCATAAACTATTGAGAAATATACTTCACATATCAGTCAGCAGTTCAGTCACTCAGTCATGTTTGACTCTTTGGGACCCCATGAACCGCAGCATGCCAGGCCTCCCTGTCCATCATCAACTCCCGAAGTCACCCAAACCCATGTCCATTGAGTCGGTGATGCCATCCAACCATCTCATCCTCTGGCGTCCCCTTCTCCTCCTGCCCTCAATCTTTCCCAGCATCAGGGTTTGTTTCAAATGAGTCAGCTCTTCACATCAGGTGGCCAAAGTATTGCAGTTTCAGCTTCAACATCAGTCCCTCAATGAATACCCAGTACTGATCTCCTTTAGGATGGACTGTTTGGATCTCCTTGCAGTCCAAGGAACTCTCAAGAGTCTTCTTCAACACCATAGTTCAAAAGGATCAATTATTCAGCACTTAGCTTTCTTTATAGTCCAACTCTCACATCCATACATGACCACTGGAAAAACCATAGCCTTGACTAGATGGACCTTTGTTGGCAAAGTAATGTCTCTGCTTTTTAATATGCTGTCTAGGTTGGTCATAACCTTCCTTCCAAGGAATAAGTGTCTTTTAATTTCATGGCTGCAATAATCATCTGCAGTGATTTTGGAGTGCAAAAAATAAAGTCAGCCACTGTTTCCACTGTTTCCCCATCTATTTGCCATGAAGTGATGGGACTGGATACCATGATCTTCACATATTTAGTTCAGTTCAGTTGCTCAGTCGTGTCCGACACTTTGCGACCCCATGAATCACAGCATGCCAGGCCTCCCTGTACATCACCATCTCCCGGAGTTCACTCAGACTCACGGCCATCGAGTCAGTGATGCCATCCAGCCATCTCATCCTGGGTCGTCCCCTTCTCCTCCTGCCCCTAATCCCTCCCAGCATCAGAGTCTTTTCCAATGAGTCAACTCTTCGCATCAGGTGTCCAAAGTACTGGAGTTTCAGCTTCAGCATCATTCCTTCCAAAGAAATCCCAGGACTGATCTCCTTCAGAATGGACTGGTTGGATCTCCCTGCAGTCCAAGGGACTCTCAAGAGTCTTCTCCAACACCACAGTTCAAACGCATCAATTCTTTGGCACTCAGCCTTCTTCACAGTCCAAATCTCACATCCATACATGACCACAGGAAAAACCATAGCCTTGACTAGTCGGACCTTAGCTGGCAAAGTAATGTCTCTGCTTTTGAATATACTATCCAGGTTGGTCATAACTTTTCTTCCAAGGAGTAAGCATCTTTTAATTTCATGGCTGCAGTCACCATCTGCAGTGATTTTGGAGCCCCCAAAAATAAAGTCTGACACTGTTTCCACTGTTTACCCATCTATTTCCCATGAAGTGATGGGACCAGATGCCATGATCTGAATGTTGAGCTTTAAGCCAACTTTTTCACTCTCCTGTTTCACTTTATCAAGAGGCTCTTTAGTTCTTTTTCACTTTCTGCCATAAGGGTGGTGTCATCTACATGTCTGAGGTTATTTGTATTTCTCCCAGCAATCTTGATTCCAGCTTGTGTTTCTTCCAGTCCAGCGTTTCTCATGATGTACTCTGCATATAAGTTAATAAGCAGGTTGACAGTATATAGCCTTGACGTACTCCTTTTCCTATTTGGAACTCTGCATTCACATGGTTCTATCTTTCCTTTTCTCCTTTGCTTTTTACTTCTCTTCTTTTCAAAGTTATTTGTAAGGCCTCCCCAGACAGCCATTTTGCTTTTTTGCATTTCTTTTCCATGGGGATGGTCTTGATGCCTGTCTCCTGAACAATGTCATGAACCTCCATCCATAGTTCATCAGGCATTCTATTTATCAGATCTAGTCCCTTACATCTATTTCCAACTTCCACTGTATAATCAGAAGGAATTTGATTTAGGTCATACCTGAATAATCTAGTGGTTCTCCCTACTTTCTTCAATTTAAGTCTGAATTTGGCAATAAGGAGTTCATGATATGAGCTACAGTCAGTTCCTGGTCTTGTTTTTGCTGACTGTATAGAGCTTCTCCATCTTGGGCTACAAAAATATAATCAGTCTGATTTTGGTGTTGACCATCTGGTGATGTCCATGTGTAGTCTTCTCTTGTGTTGTTGGAAGAGGGTGTTTTCTACGAGCAGTGTGTTCTCTTGGAAAAACTCTATTAACATTTGCCTTGCTTCATTCTGTACTCCAAGGCCAAATTTTCCTGTTACTCCAGGTGTTTCTTGACTTCCTACTTTTGCATTCCAGTCCCGTATAATGAAAAGGACATCTTTTTGCGGTGTTAGTTCTAAAAGGTCTTGTAGGTCTTCATAGAACTGTTCAACTTCAGCTTCTTCAGGGTTACTGGTTGGGGCATAGGCTTGGATTACTTTGATACTGAATGGTTTCCCTTGGAAACAAACAGAGTCATTGTGTCATTTTTGAGATTGCATCCAAGTACTGCATGTCAGACTCTTTTGTTGACCATGATGGCTACTCCATTTCTTCTAAGGGATTCCTGCCAGCAGTAGTAGATATAATGGTCATCTGAGTTAAATTCATCCATTCCAGTCCGTTTTATTTAGCTGATTCCTAGAATGTCGACGTTCACTCTTGCCATCTCCTGTTTGATCACTTCCAATTTGCCTTGATTCATCGACCTAATATTCCAGATTCCAGGTTCCTATGCAATATTGCTCTTTACAGCATCGGACCTTGCTTCTATCACCAGTCACATCCACAACTGGGTATTGGTTTTACTTTGGCTCCATCCATTCATTCTTTCTGGAGTTATTTCTCCACTGACCTCCGGTAGCATATTAGGCACCTACCAACCTGGGGAGTTGCTCTTTCAGTATCCTATCATTTTGCCTTTTCACACTGTTCATGGGGTTCTCAAGCCAAGAATATTGAAGTGGTTTGCCATTCCGTTCTCCAGTGGACCACGTTCTGTCAGACTTCTCCACTATGACCCACCTGTCTTGGGTGGCCCCACATGGCATGGCTTAGTTTCATTGAATTAGACAAGGCTGTGGTCCACGTGATTAGACTGACTAGTTTTCTGTGAGTATGGTTTCAGTGTGTCTGACTTCTGATGCCCTCTCGCAACACCTACCGTCTTACTCGGGTGTCTCTTACCTTGGACGTGGGGGTATCTCTTTATGGCTGCTCCAGCAAAGCGTAGCTAGTGTTACTTACCTTGGATGAGCAGTATCTTCTCACTGCTGCCCTTCCTGACCTTGAACGTGGAGTAGCTCCTTTCACTTCCTGCACCAGTGCAGCCACCACTCCAGGTTGGTAGGCGCCCAATATGCTACTATAGATCAGTGGAGAACTAATTCCAGAAAGAATGAAGAAAGTTTTATAAGTTGAGAAAATAACCCACTGCAAGCTGGTAAATGTTTTAAAACTAATATTTTAGGGGAAAAAATAGGATATTGATTTGTAGGATTTGCATATTTCTATGTGTATAGATATAATCCCACCACAATTTATTTCAATCTGGTAATTGAAGGGCTGGAAAAAGATATTCCATGCAAATAGACACCAAAAGAAAGCAGGAGTGGCACTACTCATATCAGATAAAATAAACTGTAAAACCAAGGCTTTGAAAAGAGACAAAAAAGGCCACTACATAATGATCAAAGGATCAATCCAAGAAGAAGATGTAAAAATTACAAATATATGTGCACCCAACATAGGAGCACCCCAATATGTAAGACAAATGCTAACAAGTATGAAAGGGGAAATTAACAATAACACAATAATAGTGGGAGAATTTAATACCCCACTCACACCTATGGACAGATCAACTAAACAGAAAATTAACAAAGAAGCACAAACTTTAAATGATACAATAGACCAGATAGACCTAATTGATATCTATAGGACATTTCACCCCAGAACAATGAATTTCACCTTGTTCTCAGGTGCTCACGGGACCTTCTCCAGGATAGATCACATCCTGGGCCATAAATCTAGCTTTCATAAATTCAAAAAAATTGAAATCATTCCAAGAAGCTTTTCTGACAATAATGCATTAAGACTAGATCTCAATTACAGGAGAAAAAATATTAAAAGCTCCAACATATGGAGGCTGAACAACACACTTCTGAATAACCAACAAATCATAGAAGAAATCAAAAAAGAAATCAAAATATGTATAGAAATGAATGAAAATGAAAACACAACAACCCAAAACCTGTGGGACACTATAAAAGCAGTGCTAAGAGGAAAGTTCATAACAGTACAGGCATACCTCAAGAAACAAGAAAAAAGTCAAATAAATAACCTAACTCTATAGCTAAAGCAACTAGAAAAGGAAGAAATGGAGAACCCTATTAGTAGAAGGAAATAAATCTTAAAAGTTAGGACAGAAATAAATGCAAAAGAAACAAAAGAGACCATAGCAAAAATCAACAATGCCAAAAGCTGGTTCTTTGCAAGGATAAATAAAATTGACCAACCATTAGCCAGACTTATCAAGAAACAAAGAGAGAAAAATCAAATCAATAAAATTAGAAATGAAAATGGAGCAATCACAACAGACAACACAGAAATACAAAGGATCATAAGAGACTACTATCAGCAATTATATGCCAATAAAATGGACAACGTGGAAGAAATGGACAAATTCTTAGAAAAGAACAACTTTCCAAAACTGAATCAGGAAGAAATAGAAAACCTTAACAGACCCATCACAAGCACAGAAATTGAAACTGTAATCAGAAATCTTCCAGCAAACAAAAGCCCAAGTTCAGACGGCTTCACAGCGAATTCTACCAAAAATTTAGAGAAGAGCTAACACCGATCCTTCTCAAACTCTTCCAGAAAATTGCAGAGGAAGGTAAACTTCCAAACTTATTCTATGAGGCCACCATCATCCTAATACCAAAACCTGACAAAGATGTCACACACAAAAAAAAGAACGAAAGAAAGAAAAAAAGAAAAGTACAGGCCAATATCACTGATGAACATAGATGCAAAAATCCTTAACAAAATTCTAGCAATCAGAATCCAAAAACACATTAAAAAGATCATACACTGTGACCAAATGCGCTTTATCCCAGGGATGCAAGGATTCTTCAACGTCCGCAAATCAATCAATGTAATTCACCACATTAACAAATTGAAAAATAAAAGCCATATGATTGTCTCAATAGATGCAGAGAAAGCCTTTGACAGAATTCAACATCCATTTATGATTAAAAAAAAAAAAAAAAAGAAAAACTCTCCAGAAAGCAGGAATAGAAGGAACATACCTCAACATAACAAAAGCTATATATGACAAACCCACAGCAAACATTATCCTCAATGGAAAAAAAATTGAAAGCATTTCCCCTAAAGTCAGGAACAAGACAAGGGTGCCCACTTTCACCGCTACAATTCAACATAGTTCTGGAAATTTTGGCAACAACAATCAGAGCAGAAAAAGAAATAAAAGGAATCTAAATTGGAAAAGAAGTAAAACACTCACTGTTTGCAGATGACATGATCCTCTAGACATGATCCTTTAGAAAACCCTAAAGACTCCACCAGAAAATTACTAGAGCTAATCAATGAATATAGTAAATTTGCAGGATATAAAATCAACACACAGAAATCGCTTGCATTCCTATACACTAATAATGAGAAACTAGAAAAAGAAATTAAGGAAACAATTCCATTCACCATTGCAACGAAACAGTAAAAATACTTAGGAATATATCTACCTAAAGAAACTAAAGACCTATATATAGAAAACTATAAAACACTGGTGAAAGAAATCAAGAGGACACTAATAGATGGAGAAATATGCCATGTTCATGGATCGGAAGAATCAGTATAGTGAAAATGAGGACACTGACCAAAGCAATCTACAGATTCAATGCAATCCCTATCAAGCTACCAGAGGCATTTTTCACAGACCTAGAACAAATAATTTCACAATTTGTATGGAAAGACAAAAAACCTCAAATAGCCAAAGCAATCTTGAGAAAGAAGAATGGAACTGGAGGACTCAAACTGCCTGACTTCAGGCTCTACTACAAAGCCACAGTCATCAGGACAGTATGGTACTGGCACAAAGACAGAAATATAGATCAATGGAACAAAATAAAAACCCAGAGATAAATCCACACACCTATGGACACCTTATCTTTGACAAAGGAGGCAAGAATATACAATGGAATAAAGACAATCTCTTTAACAAGTGGTGCTGGGAAAACTGGTCAACCACTTGTAAAAGAATGAAACTAGAACACTTTCGAACACCATACACAAAAATAAACTCATAATGGATTAAAGATCTAAATATAAGACCAGAAACTATAAAACTCCTAGAGGAGAACATAAGCAAAACACTCTCCGACATAAATTACAGCAGGATCCTCTATGATCCACCTCCCAGAATACTGGAAATAAAAGCAAAAATAAACAAATGGTTAGGTTATTTATTTGACTTTTTTCTTGTTTCTTGAAGTGTGTCTGTATTGCTATGAACTTTCCTCTTAGCACTGCTTTGATAGTGTCCCACAGCAACTAGAAAAGGAAGAAATGGAGAACCCCAGAGTAAGTAGAAGGAGAGAAATCATAAAAATTAGGGCAGAAATAAATGCTAAAGAAACAAAAGAGACCATAGCAAAAATCAACAAAACTAAAAGCTGGTTCTTTGAAAGGATAAATAAAATTGACAAACCATTAGCCAGACTTATCAAGAAACAAAGAGAGAAAAATCAAATCAATAAAATTAGGAATGAAAATGGAGAGATCACAACAGACAACACAGAAATACAAAGGATCATAAGATACTACTATCAGCAATTATATGCCAATAAAATGGACAATGTGGAAGAAATGGACAATTTTTAGAAAAATACAACTTTCCAAAACTAAACCAGGAAGAAATAGAAAACCTTAACAGACCCATCACAAGCACGGAAATTGAAACTGTAATCAGAAATCTTCCAGCAAAC
>SJYQ01006493.1:42981-71299 GCA_006410935.1 Redunca redunca
ACCTTAGTCGGCAAAGTAATATCTCTGCTTTTGAATATGCTATCTAGGTTGGCCATGACTTTTCTTCCAAGGAGTAAGCATCTTTTTTATTTCATTGCTGCAGTCACCATCTGCAGTGATTTTGGAGCCCCAGAAAATAAAGTCTGACACTGTTTTCACTGTTTCCCCATCTATTTCCTATGAAGTGATGGGACTGGATGCCATGATCTTCGTTTTCTGAATGTTGAGCTGTAAGCCAACTTTTTCACTCTCCTCTTTCACTTTCATCAAGAGGCTTTTTAGTTCCTCTTCACTTTCTGCCATAAGGGTGGTGTTATCTGCATGTCTCAGGTTATTGATATTTTTCCCAGCAATCTTGATTCCAGCTTGTGTTTCTTCCAGTCCAGCATTTCTCATGATGTACTCTGCATATAAGTTAAATAAGCAGGGTGACAAGAAAAAAGTAATAATTCTCAACATTTTCTAAGTTTCTATAGAATCAAACTTTTATTTTGTTCTTATACTAAACACTAATATATGCTTTGTTTGACTTGTAGAATTTTTCTCATCTTGACATTTCAATATAAAATCTATTCATATAGATACATTTTAAATCCTCAGAAGATTATAAATGATTTTATTGGCAAGTGAAAGACAAACATATGAACTGCATAATTATAATCAGGCATGATCTTTTTGCACTTGCTCTTCCTTAAAAATAACTCTTGTCACAATTAGTTCTAATTATCATGAAATATTTGTAATATTTCTAAAAAAGTGTGATACAAACATTAATCTTTCTATATGTCCTATCCCTCTAAGTCTGTACCACAGCATCAACAGAAGCACTGAAAAGAAAGCAGTTGTAACTGAAGCAAGGGTTACCTCTATTGGAAGGAGTAGTGTTTTTATTTTTAAGCATTTATAATTTTCAATATTTAAAGTTTTTATCAGTAGGGATTTTTCGTTTGTTTTAAAAAATATAAATGTATTGGGAAATTGATAGACTCTGGGAGCAGCTGTGTACAACAAAGACACATTGTACTAACCATGACGATACTGAGGAAGCTTTCAGTTTAGAAAAGATAAATGCAGACATAAGGTCTCAAGTGGAGAAGGCAGTGGGACCCCACTCCAGTACTCTTGCCTGGAAAATCCCATGGATGGAGGAGCCTGGTGGGCTACAGTCCATGGGGCCGCACAGAGTCAGACACGACTGAAGTAACTTAGCAGCAGCAGCAGTAGCAGCAAGGTCTCAAGACCAGGCAGTGGCAGGATCAGAATTCCCATTAGATTCTACATAACTCCAAAGTGTGTGGTCTTCAATATTATTCTACACTGCACATATATGAGAGATGTATCTTGAACTATTAATGTTTCATATGGATATCAAATCTTAATTTCATAGAGCAACATGAATGTGCAACCCATTAACAATGCAGTACTTTAATATGTTATCAGTTTGTACAGAAATGATTTTACAATGACTAGAAATCACTAGACACAACTTTGGAATATATAGATTTTTGCTTACCTGACTAATGTGCTAGTCGGGTAGGACTCTTTGTGACCCTCTGGACTATATCCCACCAGGCTCCTCTGTCCATGGGATTTTCCAGGCAAAAAAAACTGGAATGAGTTACTATTTCTTACTCCATACTACAAGGAGTATGCAGGGACTGAAAGGAGATCAAACAGTCAATCCTAAAGGAAATCAGTCATGAATATTCACTGGAAGGAATAATGCTGAAGCTGAAGCTCCAATACTTTGGCCACCTGATGTGAAGAACTGACTCATTGGAAAAGACCCTGATTCTGGGGAAAGATTGAAGGCAGGAGGAGAAGGGGATGACAGAGGATGTGATAGTTGGATGGCATCAGTGACTTGATGGATATAAGTCTGAGCAAGCTCTGGGAGTTGGTGATGGCCTGGGAGGCCTGGTGTGCTGCAGTCCATGGGGTCGTAAAGAGTCAGACACGACTGAGTGACTGAACTGAACTTCATACTACTATATGTTGTTGCCCAGTCATGTCTGACTCTTTGCAACCCCGTGGACTGCAGCACGCCAGGCTTCTCTGTCCCTGAACATCTCTCAGAGTTTGCCTAAGTTCATGTCCATGCATGGGTGATGCCATCTGTCACCCTCTGACATTCTCTCCTCCTACTGCCCTCCTCAATCTTTCCCAGCATCAGGGACTTTTCCAGTGAGTTGGTTGTTCACATCAGGTGACCAAAATATTGGAGCTTCAGCTTCAATATGAGTCCTTTTAATGAGTATTCAGGGTTAATTTCCTTTAAGATTGGCTGGTTGATCTCCTCTCTGGCCAGTGGACTCTCAGGAGACTTCTCCAGCACCATAGTTCAAAGGCATCAATTCTTCGGTGCTGCGCCTTCTTTACTGTCCAGCTCTCACAACCCTACATGACCATTGTGATGACAACAGCCTTGACTGTATGGATGTTTGTTGACAGAGTGATACCTGTGATTTTCAGCACACTGCTGGATTTGTCATAGCTTTCCTGCCAAGAAGCAATCATCTTCTTATCTCATGGCTTCAGTTACCATTCAGTGGTTTTAGGGCTCAAGAAGAGGAAATCTGTCATTGCTTCCAATTTTTCCCCTTTTATTTGCCATGTAGTAAAGGGAACAGGTGCCATGATCTTAGTTTTTTTGTTTTGTTTCTAATTTTCAGTTTTAAGCTGGCTTTTTCACTCTCCTCCTTCACCCCCATCAAGAGGTTCTTTAGTTCCTCTTCATTTTCTACCAATAGAATGGTATGATTGGCATATCTAAGGTTGTTGATATTTCTCCCAGCAATCTATATTTCAGCTTGTAACTCATCCAGCCCAGCATTACTCATGATGTGATCAGCGTATAAATTAAACAAACATGGTGACAACAAACAGTCCTGTAAGACTCCTTTCTCAATCCTGAACCAATCAGTTGTTCCATACAGGGTTCTGACTGTTGCTTCTTGACCGAAATACAGGTTTCTCAGGAGACAGGTAAGAAATGAAAGTGAAAGTTGCTGAGTAGTGTCCAACTCTTTGTGACCCCATGGACTATACACTCCATGGAATTCTCCAGGCCAGAATACTGGAGTGGTAGCCTTTCCCTTCTCCAGGGGATCTTCCCAACCCAGGAATCGAACCTAGATCTCCTGCATTGCAGGTGTATTCTTTACTAGCTGAGCAACAAGGGAAGCCCAAGAATACTGGAGTGGGTAGCCTATCCTTTCTCCAGCAGATCTCCCCGACCCAGGAACTGGACCAGAGTCTCCTGCATTGCAGGTGGATTCCTTACCAACTGAGCTATTAGGAAGGCCCAGGAGACAGGGAAAATGACCATCTTACCATCTCTTTAAGAACTTTCCCATTTGTTATGATCAACATCGTCAAAGGCTTTAGCATAGTTGATGAAACAGAGGTAGATCCACCCCCCCACCCGGATTCCCTTGCTTTCTCTATGATCCAGTGAGTGTTGGCAATTTGATCTCTAGTTCATCTTCCTTTTCTAAACCCAGCTTGATGTCTGAAACTTCTTGATTTGCATAATGCTGAAGGCTAGCATGCAAGATTTTAATCACGACCTTACTAGCAAAAGAGATGAGTGCAATTGTCAAATGGTTAGCACATTCTTCAGTACTACCCTTTTTGGGAATTTGGATGAAGATTGACCTTTTCCAATCCTATGGCCACTGCTGAGTCTTACAGGTTTGCTGACATATTGAGTGCAGCACTTTGATAGCATCATTTTAGTGTTGTATGTAGCTCTACCAAAATTGCATCACATCCACTAGATTTACTGACAACAGTGTTTCCTAAGGCCCACCTGACTTCACACTCCAGAATGTCTGCTCTGGGTGACTGGCCATACCATCGTGGTTATCTGTTCCATTAAAATCTTCTGTACAGTTCTTCCATGTATTCTTTCCTTCTCATCTTGATCTCTTCAGCTTCTACTTGGTCTACCATTATGTATTCTAACAGATATCCAATTAACATGCTGATAGATGCTAATAGAGTCCCATACTGATAGATATCCAATAACAACAATAAAATGAATCACAAGGTGATAACACAGTTGATGAACATAGATGTGTAATCAGTGTTCTTCCAACAGCTTTCAATAATTTATCTGAATTATTTCTCACATTAAACCATTTTATTTCTATTATTTAGATGAAGAAACCAAGGTTTGTAGAAGTTCTATAACTTGACCAGGATCACTGAATTATTTGGTTACAGTGTCAAGTTTCAAATTTTATTGTGATCTCAGAACTTACTAGTATAATAAAGTCTTAGAATTTGAAGCTTGCTGACAGACAAAACTATAACAAAAAAGCATTTCTGGAGTAAGAATTTGGAAAACTTGCAACTTGTTCAATTCTTTGTCTCTGTATCTATCCCTTTATATATATGTGTGTGTGTGTGTGTGTGTATACACATATATCTCAATTTCTATCTATCTACTCTCTATCATCTATCTACATTTAGGTGGTGATAAAGTGGTACACAGTTTTGTGTTATTTTGTTTTGTTTTTAACAGTATTTTTTTATTTATAATTTTTGTAGTGATACTGAAAGAACATTTAGCATTAAAGTAAAATGCTTTTTTGCTATATTGATCTCCTAGAGAAGACAAAGTATGAACACGAATGCATCCATTCTAATAAAGTAATTCTTAATTTTTAAAAAATCTACACATCAAAGTAGGCATCTATTTCTGGCATAATTAACGTTAATCTGACATCTAGACAAGCTGTTTGACAAATTTTACTTTAATTGACATTGGCAATAGAGTTTTATTGGAAAGTGTTGGCAAGCTCATATCCAAACAACATTCAGTGTAAAGAAGAGGTTCTGGAAATATGATGAGAATTTATTAGAGTCTTTGGCATTTACTCAAAGAGACATACTGAACAATGGAATAGAAAGAAATAAGACCATCCATCACATCTTCACCAAAGGACCTAAGCTCTTATGTCCATTAATATTGCTACATTCTGTCAGTAGTCAGTGAGAAGACATCACTGAAAAATTCTTGCAAAAGTGTTATGTTATAAATATGTCCATAGAAAAAGAATTTCCTGAATTCTGGTTGAGCTTACTCCTATACCTTTTTACTGAAGAACTTCACCTTAAGTGCTCATGGTTATTACTATGCAGTTATTTAACAGTATTATTCCTGTGACATGAAGAAACAAATAACAATCTTTTCTTTAATTAAAGATGTAGAGATTCCTTGAATCTTTACTTTCTAGGTTCTGAAATAATAATAACATCAGTGTCTTCCCTGAAGTGGCAACTCTGGCCGGGTCATCATAACATTTTCCACCAGGTTTGGGCATCCCTCATGGCACTTATCATTCTCTGATATAATTGTTGCATGACCAAACGCTGCTTTGTAACAGCTAGACTTTGTCTTCCTCTTTGTGTGTAAAGCCACAAAAAGTAGCTAAAACACATAAAACCCAGACGGTTTTCTATCATATTATTTAAAGTCGTAGTTGACTGAGTCTGAATGCAAAGGCATGGAAGTTGAGCAATTTATAAAACTGTTCTGATTCCAAATAAGAAGAATCTTTATAGCCCCTTATTCCACGGTGTTCGGTGTTGGCCAAGGGTTTGTGGTCTTAGAGTAAGTGAGTGTTAGTCACTCAGTCATGCCTGACTCTTTATGACCCCATGGACTGCAACCCACCAGGCTCCTTTCTCCATGAAATTTTGCAGGCAAGGATACTGGAGTGGGTTGCCATTTCTTTTTCCAGGGGATCTTCCCAACCGAGGGATTGAACCCGGGTCTCCTGCACTGCAGGCAGATTTTTTACTGACTAAGCTACAAGGGAAGCTCAGAAGGGAAAAATAATTCACTCCAGGACCAAAGGAATGTAGTTGCTCAAGTGTTTGCAGTAAAGTAGCAACTTTATTTAATGTTAAGAATTTACAGAGATAGCATCTGACACAGATGCCAGAAATGGATAGGAAGAAACCTATCCACAACTTTTAAGACATTTCATTATATACCTTTTGACTTGTTAAAGATTTTGTATAAGATTGAGCAGTTAACGTTCAATTTGTTTTCCTTAGATCTTATAAGGAAGACTGGCCTCTTGACAACCTCAAAGAAACCAACCCCTATGACACCAATGTTATCAGTTAGCCAGCTCCCTAGCTCCTGATTTTGATGTATATGAATGGACATAAATCCCAAATGGCCATAAATTCCAAGACCAGGGTCACTATGAGACTGGTCCCATGGACTCTCTATCAACCTGCCTAAAGAATACTATCTATCACCCTTTGTGGGTGGACTTCGCATCTTTGATCCCACTTTAACACAGCTTATTCCGTACTTTGGACTTACCAGGTGGTGGGGTGGTAAAGAATCCCCCTGCCAGTGCAGGAGACAAAAGAGATGCAGGTTTGATCCCTGGATCAGGAAGATTCCCTGAAGGAGGAAATGGCAACCTGCTTCAGTATTCTTGCCTGGAAAATCCCATGGATAGAGGAGCCTGGCAGGCTACAGTCCATGGGGTCACAAAGAATCAGACACAGTTGAGCAACTGAGCATAGCACACACATACACACACACATAAATACATTCAATACTTAAAAGTTTGTTACTGCAATATCCTCTTCTATATATCACTATCTGTAGTATAGGTCTCTCTTTGGGTTACAAGCCATGTAATCTCAAATCAAACTATAGCAAATTACAGAAATAAATCTTAAATAAGTTTACTTTTGCAAATGAAAGAAAAAAAAAATCCATGGGCCTTTTCACTTTCAGGTGTGGGTAGATCTAGGACTGTAACAATGTAATTAGGCCTCTTTTTCATCATTGGTCTCTCTATTAAGTCTGATTCTGTTTGCCTCACTTTACCTTACTAAGTGAAGTCACTCAGTCATGTCCGACTCTTTGTGACCTCATGGACTGTAGCCTACCAAGCTCCTCTGTCCATGGGACTCTCCAGGCAAGAATATTGGAGTGGTTTGCCATTTCCTTCTCCAGGGGATCTTCCCAACCCAGGGATCGAACCCGGGTTTCCCGCATTGGAGGCAGACGCTTTAACCTCTGAGCCACCAGGGAAGTAATATCCAATGCTTCCATAATATAATCAGATGAGGCTAGCACTGGATTTTATGCATATCATATTTTTAACTAGCATTAGCAGAGAAAAGAGAATTTGGGGTAGGTTCAGTGGTAAACTCATGAACATTCTGATTTTCTAAAATTTCCTATAAAAAAAATCATCTGTCCAAAATGTGGAGCAAGAGCCTCTTCCAATGTGTATGAAAAAGGTTCAAAGTGAAGGCTTCTCTGTTATGGGACTAATAAGAAATAGTGTGATATTTGAGTTAACAATATTTATTTTCACTTTCTTGCTTGACATGAGTTATTATGGTTGAGATATATTAAAGTCATCACTGTTCTTACATTGGGAAGAAGTGAAACTGTTAGCCACTCAGTCGTGTCCAAGTCTCTGGGACCCCATGGTCTGTGGCCCTCCAAGCTCCTCTGTCCATGTAATTTTCCAGGCAAGAGTACTGGAGTGGGCCAGGGGATCTTCTTGATCCAGGGATAGAACACGGGTCTCCTGCAGTGGAGACAGATTCTTTACCAACTGAGCAACAAGGGAAGCCAATAGAATATGGTGTGATTGCACCAATGCCCTTCTGGAAGCAGCCACCTTCTCTCATTACCACTAAAGACAGAGAGCATTAGAATCACCACACGTTTCCAAATAGGAAAAGAGTCATATTTGGTACATGAATAATTAGTATTTTAAAAGGTAGAATACATTCATTTTAACTGAAATTTGTTTTTTCTTTGTTTCTAAATGCTTAAGATATATATAAATACCATTGTTAAAGAAAATCCAGTTATTTTAATTACCTGAAACTTTAGTTACCTAAGGGCTTCCGTTCTGACTCAGCTGGTAAAGAATCTACCTGCAATGTGGGAGACCTGGGTTCTATCCCTGGGTTGGGAAGATCCCCTGGAGAAGGGAAAGGCTATGCATTCCAGCATTCTGGCCTGGAGAATTCCATGGACTGTATAGTCCATAGGATTGCAAAGAGTTGGACATAACTGAGGGAATTTCACTTTAGTTACCTAAAGCACAATTAATTACTTTTATAGATGATATATTAAAAAAATAGATGTTATTCTAATTTTCCTATGATAATAGGGAGAAATGCTGCAAAATTTTAAAATTTTACTCCATAGTCATCTATGATTAGAGACTGAAAGCCAGTGGAACTGATTCAGCATCTATCTTAGAAAAAGGCAGCTATGCCTGTCTGTGTGTCTGTGTTTTCCTAAATTATTTGGCCTAGTTCTTAATTTATTGCAACATTTCATTATATTCTCACTACTGTGCATATATCTCTACTTAGAAAAAAAACAACAACGCTGATTTTAGAAGTAATAAAATAAATGGAACCTCAGATCTGTGTTTCCTTATATGTTTTATCTATATTTCAGAACATTAAAATGTATTCAGATCAATGAAAAATACATTAGAATGTGATGCTTCTGAAGAAAAATTAAGCCACACTGGCTGAAAGTCACTTAAATGAGGTAAAACCAGCTCAAACTTATTTGTAAATTTCTCAAATATCTGTCATGGTATAAAAGTTAGAAAGACATAACAAGGTTAAACAACCATTTGTTTTTTTCACCCACTATGAAACTTTGAGAACTCCCAGTGAATATGTATGCATAAGATTGCTTTGTGAGGTATAATCATTTAAACATTAGTTTCATGTTTAAAAAGTGTATTTCATACCAAAGGGTAATAGGACATGGCACTGAGGTTACAGTCAATGGTATTTGACAAGATGTTGTTCTTTTTCAGGTTATTAATGTGAGAGGACAAAGATTGCACACTAGATATTATATTTAGAGGTAAGGCATTGCCTCTCTGAAAGGATATATGTATTTTGACTCAAGTCATCAGCAAAAGGAGAAAAACATAATGATATATGTGATTAGCTGTTGTAATAAATAAAACACACTTTTGTAAGAGACTTTGATTGTTGGTTACTAGAATTATCAGTGTGGAAGAATCAGACATGTAGGGCACTGGGACAAAAGAGTAGACTTCTTTCCTTTATACTGTTTGAAATAGCAAAATATTTAATATTGGAAGAAAGTAGAATAACATTTTAAGACTATAATTTGAATAATAAGTATAATTTTAAAAATAAGAAAAATAAAAATCTACTATATTAACTGTGTAAACAGATCAATTAAGTGTAAGCTAGCAACTTATTTGCAAATTATATGAAAGTGATCATTTTGTATCATAAATCAGCCAGAATATTATTTGCCCTTATATAACCATGCAACATCTAATAGGTATACTTTGGGGTGTGTTGTTGTTCAGTCACTAAGTCGTGTCTGACTCTGCAGCCCCATGGACTGTAGCATGCCAGGCTTCCCTGTCCTTCACTGTCTCCTGGAGTTTCCTCAAACTCATGTCCTTTGAGTCGGTGATGCTATCTAATCATCTTGTCCTTTGCCACCCTCTTCTCTCCCTGCCCTCAATCTTTTCCAACATCAGGGTCTTTTTCTATGTCTTTGGGATCTAGTTAGTCATTAGTCTACACTTGAATTAAGGGGAAAGGTGCTTTAGTTTTTTTCCAACTCTGAGCTAAGAGGTAATAATTATTGTAATCATAGTTACCATTATGCATACAAAGACATAATTAAACCTCAATTGTATTCATTTTCTTGCTTCCTTCATCTAGGAATTAAAATCCTGAAATAAAAGACAAGACTTTGAGTGGTTTTAGAGGAAAATAGCAAGTGAAGGGGGGCGGGATTTGTAAAGTTTATAGGATATTTAAAATTTTCAAATACTTAAGATAATTTTTAATTGTTCCTCACACTCATATTACAAAGAAAAGGAAATTAAAGTAAGTCTGTATTAAGCATAGTACATTTCCCAAAATGTAGTTCTTAAAAAAGTTGAGAGGGCAGGCAAACTCTTAACAGATAAGGTATTTACATTTAAATGCACATGTTAAGTTACCAGAAAAATTAGTTTATTCTAACCTCCTGTGACCTCTCTCTCCCCTAAGGCCTGCTGTACTTACACTATGCAAGATTATGCTTAGCATTCTATTTTACCCCCAAAATGGTTTGCTTCCTAAGGTATGCTGTAGTCTTATTTCCAAAACTACTTTAATTTATTACAATAAAGACCATGTCCTAAAAGATTTTTACATTTGTAAGATCATCATAAAATTTTTGAACCTATAGTAGTAGGTTCTGTATATTCTTCAGTCAAAATAGCTAATGAATAAGTTGCATTTTGAAAGTGAAATATTTATTTAATTAAAAACTAAATTTTCTCTTAAAAACCAGAAAACATTCTCCCTTTCTCTCTTTCTGATTTTCCCTCTTTCTCTTTCATCTTTCTGTGTTTCTATACACACATACAGACACACATACAGACACACATGTATAAAATTGGGGAAGATATCATATGCCTGATTGATAGCAAAATACCTAATCTATAGTGATAGTTTTCCAATTGTTGTGTCCTATGTAACTGAGGTATTTTTGATGGAATATCAAGCTTCAATTGGCATAGATAATGACTTCTAGTGCCAGAAGTTTATACAGTAAAAAAAAAAAAAAAAATTCCTTTTCAGATACCCTTGAAATATTGGTACTACCTTGTCTCAGAATTCCTCATTATTTTGGATTCCTCTCTAATTTTGTTTGTTACTGATTACTTATGGAGTTCTCATGTATTAGCTACTGCAGTTGCCCAATATCAAGCACACTCTCCAAAGAACAGGGAATTAACAGAATAATGGGAGTGCAACTTTTCTCTTGATAAAAATGGCATATGGTCAGTCATTCAGTACATCTGCAACATTTTTCTTTCTTATTCTTTCCAAAGCTTGTAGTAGTTGCCCTGTTTCTGCTGGAAAAGGTATATTGACTGGATTATTGAACAGAATGGAGAGTTCAGAAAAATCTATGAATGTATGGTTACATGATTTGTGAAAGTGATAAAAGCAGTAGCATGGGAAAAAGGCTATTCTTTTCAGTGAGAGGTGTTGGGTCAATCAGATATCCATGAAGAAAAAAGATTCTAATTCGTCTACCTAACTGCACACTAGCACGTGCATATTTGTGTGCACATACACATACGTACAAACTCATAATTCCAGATGTAAATGTTTAAAGACAATAAATCCTTAAAGAAAAATTACAGAATGATTTCTTGACCTCAGAGTAAGCAAAGATTTCTTAAATAATAAGCAAAAATTATATTATAAAAAGAAGAGCATAAATAACTAGTGTTATTGAAATTAAAAAAATGCATGCATTAAAAGACAACATTAAGAGAATATAATGCCTGGAGAAGATATATTGCAGAAGATAGATTTACATATATATATAGATAGATAGATATTGTGACTGTGGATGTATCATATCAGTCATGCCCAACTCTTTGCAACCCCATGGACTGCAGCCCACCAGGCTCCTCTCTCCATGAGATTTTCCAGGCAAGGATACTGAAGTGGGTTGCCATTTCTTTCTCCAGGGGAACTTCCCAACCCAGGGATCGAACCCGGGTATCGTGCACTGCAGTCAGATTCTTTACTGACTGAGCTACAAGGGAAGCCCTCATATCAGATAACAGATTCTTATCTTGTATAAAGAATACCTAACCATCACTTAGAAAATGACACATAAATGGGCAAAAATCTTGAATGTTTATTTCATCAAGAAGGCATTCCAGTGACCAATTAGTATGTATGGCAAAAACTGACACAATATATCACTAAAACTATCACAATACTGTAAAGTAATTATTCTTCAATTAAATTAATTAAAAAATTGTAAAGCATCTTTATTTTTTTTACATTTTTTTTTAATTTTTTTTTAACTTTACAATATTGTATTGGTTTTGCCATACATTGACATGAATCCACCACAGGTGTACATGAGTTCTCAACCCTGAACCCCCCTCCCATCACCCTCCACATATCATCTCTCTGGGTCATCCCAGTGCATCAGCCCCAAGCATCCTGTATCCTGTATCAAACCTAGACTAGCGATTTGTTTCTTACATGATAGTATACATGTTTCAATGCCATTCTCCCAAATCATCCCACCCTCTCCCTCTCCCACAGAGTCCAAAAGTCTGTATTTTGTAAAACATCTTTAGTCATCAGAAAAATTTAAAATAAAACCAACATCTAGTACAATTGATAAGTCTGGAAACATAATGACTGAAGTGTTTGACAATATGCTTGAAATATTCAAGTGCTAGTGAGATTGAGAAATAAATGGAATTTTTATAGCTTTATAACTGGTTGGGATTTTAATTACTTCGCCCACTTTAAAAAACTCTTTTGCAGCTTCTACTAAAGCCTACCTAGAAACAACGCAGACCTTACTGAATGGGAAGCCCCTAGCCAAAGGTTGTATTTCTCAAGATCCTCCCCAGCTTGTCTTCATTGCCTCTAAACCAATAATTGTGCAAAATTTCAATATAAATTGATGAGAATTCTCCAGCAGAATATAATTTATTCCCTAAAAGAACTGCTAGACTAAGAATAATATGTTCTGATAAAAACAATCAGAAACACATGAAAATACATATTAAGTATGCTGAGCTGAGGGGGCAGATATAAGCCTATGGAAACTTTCCTATAATTCAAGGGTTAATAGTTAATCAATGATATATGGGATATATAGAATCAGTTTTTGGAGGCACTTCTGGAATAGTCCCTTGAAAGTTGTACTCAACAGTGTTCTAATTTTATGTGATGGCAAAGAGAGAACTCTTTTGTAGAAATACCCAAAAGCTCAGAGAACTGGACTTCATGTTTACCAGAAAATCCCAGACAACAGATACTCATTAAGATAGTAAGAAACTGAACCTCCATCACTGGGCGGCTGCATGGTGAACTGTTCTTTCTATGTCAGGGTTAGCAGTTCTTAGGAGATATCTACAAAGAGTTGCGCTCATTAAGATTGAATGATGTTCTGAGTGATACTTTTGGGACTTCCTAGGTGGCTCAGTGGTGAAAAGTCCACCTGCCAATGTAGGAGATATAGGAGACTCAGGTTCAATCCCTGGATCAGGAAGATTCCCTGGAGGAAGAAATGACAACCCACTCCAGTATTCTTATTTGAAAATTCCCATGGACAGAGGACCTGGTGGGCCACAGTCCATGGGGTTGCAAAGAGTCAGACATGACAGAATGCATGCATCCTTACACACTATGAGTGATACTTGCATAGCAGAAATGCAACATTGACCCTTAACCATGTGAGGTGATATGGATACAAACATCAGAATGGACAGCAAAGCAATCATGGGAACTATGTGGTCTTGATGGGATGAAACTCAGTACACAAATCTATGGCACTAATTAATAAATTATAATGACTTAACCATGAAAAAATGAGTAGGATCCGCCTTCCTGCAAAAAATGGCGAATCTGGCAGGGACTCTTTGCTGAGACTGACATCCTAACCACTCAGGGTACTCAGGGGCCAGCTTGCCTGCCAATGGACCAGACCCAGAGGCTGCAACTGGGACCTTTTGTCCCTGGTCTTCTCCTGACGCAGACAACTGGCCAGAGTGCCCCGACCAGTAAGGAACAAGAGACTTTACTGACCTCTCTCCCTTCCCTCTCTCTTTCCTCTCCATAACCCTTCCTATCCTTCCCTGTTTTTCTAGTCCCCTGGTCCTGGATTCAGGAATCTGTACGAAAGGCCCTCTGAGCTAAGGATTGGAGACTGATCACCTCCTCTTGGCAGGGAACTCAAATTCTGGTTCTGATCTGGTCTGATTTCTGGTAGGGCCAAGTTCCAGTCCTCCCTTCTCTGGAGGCCCAGGGAAAAGTCTCATAACGCCTGGGTATCTGTAGGTGGCAGGAGACGTCTGTAAGGCCACCCTTTTCAACTCCCCCCCCACTCCTCCCCCTTCTTTCAACCTGGCTTCCTTTCCTCCCTTGAAATCTTTGATTCTTGTATTTAAGGGCTTCCCTGGTGGTGCAGAGGTTAAAGCGTCTGCCTGAAATTTGGGAGACCTAGGTTCAATCCCTGGGTCAGGAGATCCCCTGGAGAAGGAAATGGCAACCCACTCCAGTATTCTTATCTGGAGAATCCCATGGACAGAGGACCTTGGTGGGCTACAGTGCATGAGTTGCAAAGAGTTGGACACGACTGAGTGACTTCAATTTCACTTTGCATTTACAAACAAGAAAGAAAACAAGAGTTTGTGAAAATCAGACTGAGGTCAGTTGTGACAATGGAAAATTACAAATCCTCATATATTTCTAGATCTGACCTAATTTAAAGATCCATACCCAATATACTGAAAATAATATTAAAGACCTAGAAATACAACAAACCATCACTATATAAGTATTCCACCAGTTCTTTCCCAAAGAAATCTGCAACCATTCACCTTACCAACTGTGTACTGGGGAAAACTGAATAGCAAAGGCATTAGCATTAAATGGTTATTGGTATAGGATCTTGATATTAAGAAACTTGATACTAAGAAACATGAATGCTACCATGGCTCCCTAGTTAGAGTGGGTCTAATAGATGCCAGATTCAAATGGAATCCTTGCCCAGGACTGTCTTATAATTTATACAAGTTCCCAACTGCTATCCCTATCCGCAGTTCACAAATGCTTAATTGGGATAAATATATTAAGTAAAAATCAGTCTTCCCAGGTGGCTCAGACAGTAAAGAATCTGGCTGCTATGGTAGAAACCTGGGTTCCATCTCTGTGTCTGGAAGATCCCCTGGAGAAAGGAGAAAGCACTCACTGTAGTATTGTTGCCTGGAGAATTCCATGGATGGAGGAGCCTAGAGGACTGAAGTCCATGGGGTCACAAAGAGTTGGAGATGACTGAGCAACTAACACTATTAATTAAAAAAAAAACAAAACCTTCATATTTGTTCCCTGATGTTAAGGAAGTCCCATCAGGAAAATAAGTCATAATCCTCTTCATATACTGGGGCCACCCTCAGTGACAGAGAGGATGGAAGGATGGTTGTTTCCATCATATCCTAAATCAAAACTAGGTAGATGAAGCTGAGTGATAAGGACTACCCTAGATATCACCAATTAGTTAAATCTTGATCTCAATTTGCTTCCAGTTGTGGGGTATTTTGGAGAAGGCAATGGCACCCCACTCCAGTACTCTTGCCTGGAAAATCCCATGGATGGAGGAGCCTCGTGGGCTGCAGTCCATGAGATCGTAAAGAGTTAGACACGACTGAGTGACTTCACTTTCACTTTTCCCTTTCATGCATTGGAGAAGGAAATGGCAACCCACTCCAGTGTTCTTGCCTGGAGAATCCCAGGGATGGCGGAGCTTGATGGGCTGCCGTCTATGAGGTTGCACAGAGTCAGACATGACTGACGTGACTTAGCAGCAGCAGCAGCAGCAGCGGTGGGGTATTTGCTACCACTAACCAACACAACATCTGGTATTCAATGTGCAACAACTGGTCTGGTAAACGTATTCCATTTGATCCTCATCACATGAAAGAACCACAGGCCAATTTATTCTGTATGTGAATTTTCCTTCTACCTTTTACTATATACTGCAGTCCACAGGAATTCCTATCTATAACACAGACTGACAAACTACAGCATATGGGCCAAATATGGCCTGAATTTTATGCTTGCAAGCTAAGAATGTTTTATTAACATTTTAATGGAGTATAAAAACAAAACAAACCAATGAAAATGTGATAAAGATATCTGTGTCCTGAGAGAACTAAATATGTACTGTCTGGTCCTTTCCAGAAAAACTCAGCCAAATTCTATTCTAAACACTCTAGGAGAATATTGTTCACAGCTACTGATTTTAATAATAAATACACATATAGTTATATATATATTAGGCAGCTTTTTAAAACATCTTTCAAAATCTTAATCCTTGCACCAATCCACTAAAATGAGTTGTGTTATTGGCCCTATTTTACTTGAGGTATACTTGATGCACCAAGAAGGATTATTTGATTTGCCAAATTCATCCAGCTAATGTTGAAGTCAGGATTAACACCTATGCACCTGGCTTCATATGCTCTAATGGGCCTTCTATGATTGAAACAATCATTATGTGCTTAATATTCTCACAACCCAATTGAATTGCTGAGGAAAATGTATATGCAAGGTCAGTTGCTCAGTAGTGTTGGACTATTTGAGAACCCATGAACTGTAGCCCACCAAGCTCTTAAGTCTGTGCATGTTCCAGGCAAGAATACTGGAGTGGGTGGCCATTTCCTCCTCCAGGGTATCTTCCCGACCCAGGAATCGAACCAATATCTCCTGCATTGGAGGCAGATTCTTTACCACTTGAGCCACCTGGGAAGTCGAAATGTATATGACATAGTTTGAAAGCAAATAACATACAAATATTATTTAATGTAAAATGATTCAAACAAGTAAGTGAAAACATAAAATTTTCAAGGAAACTCACCTCATAGTGAACTTCCTGTCCCTTAAGTATGTCTAACATGAAAACACACATTAGAATTAATTAAACAGGATGTGAGAATAGGTAAAGGAATGAAATTCTTATTACTCACCCAGCAATACCATAATTTATAATTTTATTTGGTAGGATGAATTGAATGATGAATTGGGCTTATCTCAGTAGGTACATATTGCTTTGTTAACTATCTTGTAGACCAAGAACAAATTAGATGTTTAGATCACATTTACATGGATGGAAATCTACAGCTATGATAATGGAGAAAAAGAGGATTCTTGTAACATGAACCTGGGTTTCTTGGGCTCATGGGTATAAAACGAATTGGAAAGTCAATAATCAGTTACAATATCTAACATCATTGCTAATGAAATTCTTGTTTTCTCATAAGTGGGAAAATGGTGTCCAGGGCCCTTTTACATCTTTAATTTGACACAGTTTTTGAAAGCATACATGACTTTCTATTAGGCAGATTATAAAATATAAAATGACAAAAAAAAATTAAGGTAACTTGGAATGACAATTTCTTTGTTCTTATAATTTATTTATTGTTTTGGTGGGAGGATGTTTTAATGTATATAATTCCCTCTATTTTATTCTGAGTTAAATTTTGTAACTGACTTTAGAAGCTCTGGGACTTCCCTGGTGGCTCAGATGGTTAAGTGTCTGTCTACAGTGTGGGAGACCCAGGTTCGATCCCTGGGTCGGGAAGATACCCTGGAGAAGGAAATGGTAATCCACTCCAGTACTATTGCCTGAAAAATCCCATGGACAGAGGAGCCTGGTAGGCTACAGCCCATGGGGTCGCAAAGAGTCGGACATGACTGAGCGACTTTACCTTACCTTACCTTAGAAGCTCTGTGGAAATCAACACATAATAGGCCCTATCATAATAAGAGTACCAGCACATAAACTGAGTTCTAATTTAGAAGAAAATAAAAGTCTGTAGTTGAAATATATTTGTAAGGATAGTAGATAAAGCTACAGATTACAACATTGCCTGATTAAGAGTTGTCTAATAGATATGCAACCTCAGACAGTGCAAAAACTTGGCAAATATTTGTTTATTAGAATCATAACAATGTCTTATTTGAAGGCTAGACTGTCTTCAATTTTACTCTGCTGCCATGAAAGAAAATAGCTCTTTTTTCCCCCCTCAATTCCTCAATCCCTTTCTCACAAAGATTTTTACTCATCCTATGATTTTCATAGTTTATATATGACAAAATAATTCTTGACATATAACATTGAATTAAAGTGACTAACCTCTCCAAGATAGTTTAAAATATTAGTATTGTTATTTATATTATTTTTTCATTATTTGTTGTAGAAAATGCTCTTTAAAGTCAAAAGCCTCTAATATCTCTTATAGTATCTTAAACTCTTTGAGATTTTATTGTAACACATTATGAAGGAAAGTAAATAGCAAATAGAATATGGTTAAAAATGAGGAGTAATTTTTTCATGAACCATTGAGAATTCTGAAGAATTCTTCAAATTCTAAAGCAATATTATTTTCTTTGAAGAAAGGTCTTCATAAGAAAATAACAAAAAAGGTCCTTAGGGAAGGTCAAAATTTAATATATTAATGCCCCGGGCTAGCAAGCTTTCTCTGTTCTGAGAGTGACATTGAAATTAGCAGAATCATCAGACTTTAAACCTGGGAGCCATTAATAAAAACAGAGATAAGCAGACCATTTAGATGACAAAGCACCAGTGGGCCTTTTTTTTTTTTAAGTCCTGCACACTGAAATATATTTGTAAGGCTTTTTTTTTTTTTTTTTTTAACTCCTGCACACTGAAATATATTATGATTTGAGACATAATCATAATTCCAGTCTAGGAATGTAGAAATTTAGAGTTAAGTCTGAAAGTGAAAATGAAAGTCACTCAGTCGTGTCTGACTCTTTGTTACCCCATGGACTATACAGTCCACAGAATTCTCCTGGCCAGAATACTGGAGTGGGCAACTGTTCCCTTCTCCAGGGGATCTTCCCAACCCAGGGATCAAACACAGGTCTACTGCATTGCAGATTTTTTACCAGCTGAGACACTAGGGAAACCCAAGAATACTAGAGTGTGTAGCCATCCCTTCTTCAGAGGATCTTCCCAACCCAGGAATCAAAACGGGGTCTCTGGATTCTTTACCAACTGAGCTAGTAGGACGAGTTAAGTTTAGGTTCATCATAGAAAATTAAATAAAAATAAAAGGTAGATTCGAATCCCCTTTTTTATATTATTCTTATTTTATCTCCTGTATGAATGTCTATTTGTTCATGTATAATTTCTCTAAACATATTAATTTTCTCTATCATATTTGCATTTATATTTGGACAATTAAACAATATGTCTAGCACACAGTAAGTTGTGGCTATTATTGTTATAGTATTTTTATACTATTATTGTGAACAGTTTAAAAGTTATTCACTAAAAAGTGAAACAGAAAAAATCACGAATTTGATTACTTCTGCTTTTCCTTTACTGATAGTTGCACAAACTTGGGAACATCTCATTAAAAACAGGCTAGTAAATCTGAATTACAGACCCATATATTTTCTGATAGTCTAGGAAACCACACCAGGTACAACTTAGTAGGTGCTGTGTGGCAATTATAAATCTTCGCTTGCTATTTCATATTTTATTGGAAATATATTGTATGTGATAATTATCTGATATTAGGTTCCATATTTGAGGGAACAATTTGGTTTTAGTGTTTTCATTTTCTTCGTCATGGTTTTCATTTTTTCGTTATTGCAGTCTTTATGTTTAGCTGTTTTGAATCTGTTTTCCTTCCTGCCTGAAATCCTGAAGCCAATTCACTGACCTACAAACCTTATTAAACTGCACAACGTCTTTTAATCATAAACCTAACAATTTTGCTGACACACTGTCTTCTCACAGGCATAAATTACTGTTAGATGACTTAAAGAAATAGCTTTCCCTAACAGTGTTTGCTTTTGCTTTTTTTTTTCAAATGCAAACTATAGATGACTGTTAAGTGTCACAACCAAAGCCGATGTCACCGGCACAAGCTTTTAATGCTCTATTTCAAAAGAGCCAGAGGAAAGAACAAAAAATAATATCCTAGTTCTACTTCACCTTTTTGTTAAATTACTCATGTTCAAATAAGCATCTTGTGTTCTTTTAGACATTTGACACCTATCTGTGTAAAAGATATCTGAGACATAATCCAAGTTCTAATATTTTTTTCTACTCTGGGAGTTTAAAGGATCTTAAAGTGGCTTCTTGAGGATTCATGTGAAGGCAGTCTCACCCAAAGATGACAACTGAGTTCTCTGATTTTCAAGTGCCAAAAACTTGCAGCAACATTGTAAAGTAAGTGTCAAGACACAGTGTCTACTGACATTTGAAGTTTTGATTTAGCTATGCAGTGTTCAGTGGAAGACAGCTTCATTTCTTAATAAGAAATGACTTCCTATCCATCTCTATAGCAATGCATGGAGTCCAAGTGTACATGCAGTTGATAGATTGTTCGAGGATTGAGTAAGCATTTTAGGAATTAATTCTGCCCATTCTCCTTCTACTTTGCTCACCTTCTTGTCTTAAAAATCCAAATAAACAAAAAAGTCTTGTCACGTCCATTAGCAGTTCAATAGGAACATTTGGGGCTTCCCACGTAGCTCTGTGGTTTAAAACCTGCCTACCAATGCAGGAGACTCAGGTTCAGTCCCTGGATTGAGATGATCCCCTGGGGAAGGAAATGACAACTCACTCCAGTATTCTTGCTGAGAAATCTTATGGACTGAGGAGCTTGGCAGGTTTCAGTCCATGGGGTCGCAAAAGACTAGGATACAAGTCAGTGACTAAACAAAAACAGTAAAGGAAATTTTAAAGGGAGAAGATGACTAGGTAGGAATCCCCCATAAAATAGTTCTGGTAAGAGTTTTGGAGGCTGAAAGCACTGGCTAAAATGAACTAAATGGGCTTTACTTCTATATGCGCTAATGCTATTGAACTCTTACCACAATACATGCTAACTCTGAAGTTTACAGAAGTGAGATTAAATATTTATGTGCTGACCATGTTACATTAGAAGCATTAATTCTAAGCTGTTATAATTTAAGTACCTGGAATGTTTAGTTAAGGATACTGAATTTTTTTTTTGTTTCTTTTCATTGCACTTTAGTGATAACAGATATTCTATGAAATGGCAAGAAAACTCTGAGAAAATTCTGTATATTCATGAAGTATTTTGCACAAGTAAATTTATATTTATGGTCTTTTAACATACATTTCTGAATTGGATTAAAACTACTATTTATATGGTCTAGAAAAAAGCATTCTATGCATGTTGCTGTGTTAGTCCCTCAGTCATGTCTGACTCTTTGCAACACTATGGTCTATCCATGGAATTCTCTAGGCAGGAATATTGAACTGGGTTACTATTCCCTTCACCAGAGGATCTTCCTGACCCAGGGATTGAACCTGGGTCTCCTGCATTGCAAGCGAATTCTTTCCCATCTGAGCTACCAGGGATATGCATATGGTATCCCAGATGAGCCCAGCTTTTGGGTTTCCCAAGTGCTGCTACTGGTAAAGAATCTGCCTGCCAAGGCAGGAGAATTAAGAAGAGATGGGTTTGATTCCTGGGTCAGGACGATCTCCTAGAGGAGGGCACTAGCAACCCATTGCAGTCTTCTGGCCTGGAGCATCCCCTGGACAGAGGAGCCTGGCCGGGTATAGTCCACGGGGTTGCAGAGTTGGACTCAACCAAATTGCCTTAGCACAAGATGTCCACTGCTCATGAACCACCCCTCTTATACTGGCACACCAACACATACATGCCACTTACATGCAGTACCTGTTTGAGTGTCATTTGTGAACAGTTCAGTACATTGTTTTTGTCATGTCCATGACTGTGTCTTCAAGAAATAAGTTTAATCTGTTAACTGTACTCTTTGTTCTTCAATGTTTGAATCATATTGGAAAGAGAATTACTTGGTACTATCTGGATTTGTTTTTGAATCCTTCAATATTGGACTTGGAAAAATATCCTATGCCATTCTGATTTTTAGTTATCTCATCCTAAACTTAGAATAATAATAGCAATCTCAAAATTAGAATTAAAGGCATTCATTTCAGGCCCTGGAATATAATACGACAAACACCAGTTCTTTCATTTGTCTTTAAAAATCAGTTATAATGTTATCAATTAGGCATATAAAGAGAAATAGTTTTCTCAATATACTGCAGCATATTTTAATATTTTTGATGTGTAGGACTAATGCAAGATTAACATGGAGAAAATTTTTGTTCTGTGCTGCCTATTTTTTAAAACACAACTATACCAACCCTGCCCAACCCCAACAGCAGCTGGAGACGTTTTGTTAAAATGACAAACTGCTTAACTCTTATTCCTTCAATCCTATCCTAAAACTTTAATATTTAATAAGGGACATTCTCCTCAACATATTTCTTTAAGTTCTCCTAAGATTCACAGCAATGGACCTGCCCACTTTCACTCCGGAGAATACCCTTCTCTAATAGCACTACTTTGTATGATTTTCATGAACACTGCCATTTGTCACGGTCTCTCCTCTATGAACACAGTAACAGTTTCAGCAGTTTAGTTTCTGGTTTTTCTTATGCTGTTATTAATAAACTGAATTGTAAATGAACATTCTTAGCCCTTTCAATGTGCTAGAAAACTCACCATGTGCTATATAGATTTTTTTTGAAAGATCATACTCTTTTCCTAAAACTTGTATTAAATCAAAGTCTGTATTAAAACCTGGTTTCTTGAGAGTAATTCTTTGCAGAGTCACCATCTCCTCATTTGCATAATACAAAATCGAAGGAAATGGTGACCCACTCCAGTAGTCTTGACTGGAGAATCCCATGGACAAAGGAGCCTAGCAGGCTACAGTCCATGGGGTTGCAAAGAGTTGGACACGACTGAGCGACGCATACAATAGCTGTTAAAGTTAAAGCTCCAGAGTAAGTTCTTTTTAAAATCTGTATTTATTCATTTTTGGCTGTGCTGGGTCATTGCTGCATGGACTTTCCTCGTTGCGGCAAGCAGGGGCTACTCTTCATGGTGATGCCCAGGCTTCTCACTGCAGTGGCCTCTCTTTTTGTGCAGCACGGGCTGTAGGCTCTAGGTGCACAGGCTTCAGTAGTTGCGGCTTCCAGGCTCTAGAGCACAGGCTCAGTAACTGTGGTACATGGGCTCAGTTTCTCCACAGCATGTGGGATCTTCCAAAATTAGGTATTGAACCTGTGATTTCTACATTAGCAGGTGGATTCTGAGTCAAAAAGGAAGTTCTAGAATATTTTCTAATTGATCAGCAGCAATGTTTATTATTATTGTTGTTATTCACTTAATCATTACATATTTTTGAATCTGGAAATACCAAATGTAGGGGAGAATTTAAGGCAAATATGTAGGAAATTATAATTTGAGTGCCATGAAGTTGTGATTTCTTAGCAGCCATACAAAATCAAAAAATTTAGCACAGGGATTTGAATTAATTTATGTCTTTTCTCTTCAAAATTATTTAAAAAAAGGAAATTAACAACTAGGTTGCCAGCAGTTAATAGTCCCTTTTCCCTCATAGAACCAAAAGTGTGTCCCATCATAGAAACCTTATTGGAAATAATTCTAAGTTATAGTTAATATTATCCAGATCTTAATTCTGTAGCTGACCATTCAAAAAAGTATTATGAATTAATTAAAACTAAATCATTCATGAATTCAAATTTTATAATTATACGAAGTTTCCTTAGGCAAGAGTCAATGTTCTAATTGCACAAAGGAACAGGAAAGCAGCTACATAGATATTTTCAAGAACTATAGCTGAATGAGTCTGAGAAAAGTGCTAAGAAAGATGCTAAATACTTAAGCAGTATAATTCAGTAGAATGTGGCAGAACTAAGAGACCAATAATTTAACGTTGTTGTCATTTAGTTCATTAAGTCATGTCTGACTCTTTTGTAACACTATGCACTGTAGCCCACCAGGCCCTTCTGTCAAAAAATAGTGAAGTGGGTTGCCATTTCCTTGTCCAATAACTTAGCAATTCTATTTATATCACTGTTTGCTGATGCAAATTTTTCAAAATAAGACTAGAAAAAATTGGAAGAAATTAAGTCTAATAATGTATTTACCTTAAAAATGTAACTGAATAATGCTTAGTTTTTATTCATTATTGTAAAAATATTAATTTGGTGTTGTTTTGCTGTGCTTAGTCATTCAGTCATGTCCAACTCTTTGCAACCCCATGGACTGTTGCCTGCCAGGCTCCTCTGTCAATGGGGATTCTCCAGGCAAGAATACTAGGGTGGGTTGCCATTCCATTCTCCAGGGGATCTTCCCAACCCAGGAATCAAACTCAGTTTAGTACTCAGGTCTCCTGTATTACAGGCAGATTCTTTACCAGCTGAACTACCCAGGAAGCCCTAAAATGCCGTACTTTGGGTTGAAAACATGGGACTATAGTTTTCCAATGTCAGTTTTTGAAAGCAGATTATATATTCAAATATAATCATTTATATATATATATGAAATTCAACTTTATTTTTAGCAAGTAGTTTGTCTGTCCTGTTTTTTATAGAATTATCTGAAGCATGCTAGAAAGATGAAGTGAATAATTGTTCCTTCTTTGCCAGAGATTTAGTGCTTGCTTCTTCATTATGTCTTTAAGTCTTAATGACAGTGTCATATTGAATTCTTTTGAAGTCATGATATGAAAATGCACAGGATCTTCAGGCAGTATATTTTAAAAGTTCATATGGCATTTGAGGTTCAGTGGAAAATGGAGTACCTTATTCCAAAAATGCATATGAACCAATTATAATGAGAATAAACTGACAAAAAGCAGTGAGATGTAGAAGTCAGGTTTACTGTCTTTTCTTTTTAGATTTCTTCCCAATAATTGATGACATTTTCATTATTAAAAATTGAAATGACACAAATTTATAAAGTAAACTCAGAGTATAAGATATATACTGTGAGGTAGGAATTCAATAACTATAAATGAATTTAAAATGTACCTGACTTAATTCAGTTCAGTCCAGTTGCTCAGTCATGTCTGACTCTTTGTGATCCCATGGATTGCAGCACAGCAGGCTTCCCTGTCCATCACCAACTCCCATAGCATGCCCACACTCTTGTCCATCAGGTCGGTGATGTCATCCAATCATCTCATTTTCTATTGTCCGCCTTTCTTCCCACCTTCAAACTTTCCCAGAATCAGGGTCTTTTCCAAGGAGTCAGTTCTTCTCATCAGGTGGCCAAAGTGTTAGAATTTCACCTTCAGCATCAGTCCTCCCAGCGAATATTCAGGACTAATTTCCTGTATTTGACTAGTGATTATTTAAATATATTTTGACCACAGGTAGTTTTGTTTTCCCAAGTAGATCGCTGACAAAATTTTAGATATCTTTCTTTCTCCCTGTTTGTGTCACCCCAAAATTCATATGTTGAAACTTAATCACCAAGGTGATGCTATTAGGAAGTGGAGGCTTGGAGGTGACTAGATCATGAGGGCAGACCCCTCATGAATGAGATTGTTGTTGTTTAATCACTAAGTCATGTCTGACACTTTTGCAACTCCACGGACTGTAGCCCACCAAGCTGCACTGTCCATGGGATTTCCCAGGCAAGAATACTGGAATGGGTTGTCATTTCCTTCTCCAGGGGATCATCCTGACCCAGGGACTGAACTTGCGTCTCTTGCATTGGCAGCGGATTCCTTGCCACTTAGTCACCAGAGAAGCCCCATGAATGGGGTTAGTGGTCTTAGAAAAGAGGATCAAGGGAGCTCCCTTATCACTTCTGCCATGTGAGGCTAACAGTGAAAAGACAGCTGTCTAGGAAATGGGCTTTCTGGCATCTAGAATTCTGAAAAATATATTTCTGTTTTTTATAAACCACCTAGGCTGTATGTTATCACCCTGCTTATTTAACTTATATGCAGAGTACATCATGAGAAACGTTAGATTGGAAGAAACACAAGCTGGTATCAAGATTGCCAGGAGAAATATCAATAACCTCAGATATGCAGATGACACCACCCTTATGGCTGAAAGTGAAGAGGAACTATAAAGCTTCTTGAAGAAAGTGAAAGAGGAGAGTGAAAAAGTTGGCTTAAAGCTCAACCTTCAGAAAACAAAGATCATGGCATCCGGTCCCTTCACTTCATGGGAACTAGATGGGGAAAAAGTGGAAACAGTGTCAGACTTGATTTTTTGGGGCTCCAAAATCACTGCAGAAGGTGACTGCAGCCATGAAATAAAAAGATGCTTACTCCTTGGAAGAAAAGTTCTAACCAAACTAGATAGCATATTCAAAAGCAGAGACATTACTTTGCCAACAAAGGTCCATTTAGTCAAGGCTATGGTTTTTCCAGTGGTCATGTATGGATGTGAGAGTTGGACTGTGAAGAAGGCTGAGCACTGAAGAATTGATGCTTTTGAACTGTGGTGTTGGAGAAGACTCTTGAGAGTCCCTTGGACTGCAAGGAGATCCAATCAGTCCATTCTGAAGGAGACCAGCCCTGGGATTTCTTTGGAAGGAATGATGCTAAAGCTGACACTACAGTACTTTGGCCACCTCATGCAAAGAGTTGACTCTTTGGAAAAGACTCTGATGCTGGGAGGGATTGGGGGCAGGAGGAAAAGGGAATGACAGAGGATGAGATGACTGGATGCATCACTGATTCGATGGACGTGAGTCTGAGTGAACTCCAGGAGTTGGTGATGGACAGGGAGGCCTGGCGTCCTGCAATTCATGGGGCCACAAAGAGTCGGACACAACTGAGCGACTGAACTGAAACTTAACTGACCTGAGGCTGAAGGTTTTGTTATAGAAGTCCAACTGACACTCCTCTATCTGTACCCTTGGGTCACTGTAACCACCTTAATCTTAATCTCTTTGCTTCTAACTGCATTACCTGTACCACATGCTATATGGACTGCTAGGCTAGACATAGCCCTTCTTAGGTTTTATACCCCTTCACCCTTGTCCTTTTCTCTTTTTACTAATTTATAATAATAATAGTCAAACCCTGATTCACCCACAAACCACCACAGGGGAGAGTGATGGGGTGTAAATGCTACTCTGAGGATAGTAGGGGTATCCAGGTATTCTTAGGGACAGTGTGCAATGGAGGCAGAGAGTATGGATGGGGATCCTAGCTCGGACTCTCATTGCTTCTTGATGATGGACTGGCAGAGCAGGAGAGGGGATGAGAGTGAATAAGGAAAATTCTTACCCCCCAAAGACAATAGCATTTAGCTTATAGAGGGGATCACAGTATATATTTCATGCAGACTAAGGCTGGAAGTTGGGCTTCCCAGGTGGCTCAATGGTAAAGAATCTACAGCTTCAGTCCCTAGATTGGGAAGATCCTCTAGAGAAGGGCCTGGCAACCTACTCCAGTATTCTTGCCTGGAGAATCCCATGGACAGAGGAGAATGGCAGGCTACAATCCACAGTGTTGCACAGAGCTGGACACACCTGAAGCGATTTAGAACACATGGAAACGTCCCATTCATCCCTGATAACTTTCTGATATTTTTAATTTCTCTGCCATATTTGGTTCTGATGCTTGTTCTGTCTTCTCAAATTGCACTTTCTGCCTTTGGCATGGCTTATAGTTTTTTCTTGAAGTCTGGGCATGATACATTGGGTAAAAGGAGCTGCTGCAAATAAACCTTTAGTGAAATGGCAGTGAGATGTGGTGGAGGTGGAGTGTTGTGTAGTCCTACAAATAGGTTCAGCTGTTTTAGTGAGCTGACAGCTGAATTTGATAGGTGTTTCTCAGGTTTTTTTTGTTTTTTTTTTTTTCCTCCTCTTGCTTTAGTGGGACAGGATGGCTAGAATATGCTTATCTTGTGTACTACTCTTTCCCCTAATGAAACATCAGGTCTGATTAAGGGTTCCCAGGTGGCTCAAGTGATAAAGAAACTGCCTGCCAATGCAGGAGACTGAGACACGGGTTTGATCCCTGGATTGGGAAGATCCCCTGGAGAAGGACATAGCAACCCACTCCAGTTTTCTTGACTGAATTATACCATGGACAGAGGAGCCTGGCGGGCTATGGTTCATAGGGTCACAAAGAGTGAAAGTGAAAGTAGCTCAGTCATGTCCAACTCTTTGCAACCCCATAGACTATACAGTCCATGGAATTCTCCAGGCCAGAATACTGGAGTGGGTAGCCTTTCCCTTCTCCAGGGGATCTTCCAAACACAGAGATTGAACCTAGGTCTCTCACATTGCAGGCAGATTCTTTACCAACTGAGCTGTTAGGAAAGCCCAGGGTCACAAAGAGTAATACACAACTGAAGTGACTTAGCATGCAGTTAGGCAGCTTTGATTAAACCCCAGCGGGTGAGGCTCTGAATCACTAGTTTCTCCAGAGAACAGGCCGTTTGAAGAAGAACACAGAGCTCTGAAGTATTTCAAAATGGTCCTTTTCCTTTTCTCCAGCTGAAAACAGGAGTTGTTCTCTGATATCTAGTGTGAGAACCTAGATAATCTCCTAGTGGCAAACTTCACAATAATGTAGGGCTCCCCATGACTGAGTCCCCTGTTGTTTTTAAATTTCAAAGCTATCGACACTGAACCTCCAGCAACTCCTTGGTTTCAGTCCAGATTTTCCTAACACAGTGTTGGTTCCTCCAGCAGTTACAGTCCTTTGTGTCAGCTTTGGTAAGTCATAACTCCAGGTATTTATCTGTTTCTTTTCAATTCAGGGGGTAAGCAATGTGTCCTCTGTGCTCCCTTATTTTATGGATCCAAGAATAATTGTTGATTTTTCATTCTGCTGAGTTTTTTACTTCTTGTTAGGATATAATGATGACTTCTAAGCT
>SJYQ01006493.1:71427-96375 GCA_006410935.1 Redunca redunca
GCAGAATGCAGGATGCTTGGGACTGGTGCAAGGAGAGGACCCAGAGGGATGGCATGGGGTGGGAGGTGGGAGGGGATTCATGTTTGGGAACGCTTGTACACTCGTGGTGAATTCATGTCAATGTTTGGCAAAACCAATACAGTAATGTAAAGTAAACTAAAGTTAAAATAAAAATTTTAAAAGTAAAAAAAAAAAAAATATATATTGGGCTAAAGTTTTTCCACAGACAAAAGGCAGGCAGAGTACTTGGGGGACAAGTACTATATGGTCCTGCTACATTTCAGTATGGAATAATGATAACCTGATAAGTCAGTGGCAGTAGGATTTAAGAAAATAGGGAAGAATCAAGAGATAGGTATGAATGACTTTGGCCTGAAAGTGGTGACCATTTGTGCTTTATTTCACTAGATCAGTGTACTGATCATTAATAGTAAACAAATATATTCAAAAATATAACTAATTATATTATTGTTAGTCTACACAGTCATTTGAAACTTAAGTGAATTTTATTTATCTTTTACTACATCCATTTCAAGTAATATTCTATTATCTTAAAATTTTTAATCAGGCAGTAGTACCCATTTGTTCAGTTCAGTTCAGCTCTTCAGTCATATCCGACTATTTGTGACCCCATGAACCACAGCACACCAGGCCTCCCTGTCCTTCACCAACTCCTGGAGATTACAAAAAACTCATGTCCATCGAGTCGGTGATGCCATCTAACCATCTCATCCTCTGTCGTCCCCTTCTCCTCCTGCCCTCAATCTTTCCCAGCATCAGTGTCTTTTTAAATGAGTCAGCTCTTCACATCAGGTGGCCAAAGTATTGGAGTTTCAGCTTCAACATCAGTCCCTCCAATGAACACCCAGGACTGATCTCCTTTAGGATGTACTGTTTGGATCTCCTTGCAGTCCAAGGGACTCTAAAGAGTCTTCTTCAACAACACAGTTCAAAAGCATCAATTCTTCAGTGCTCAGCTTTCTTTATAGTCCAACTCTCATATCCATACATGACCACTGGAAAAACCATAGCGTTGACTAGATTGATCTTCATTGGCAAAGTAATGTCTCTGCTTTTTAATATGTTGTCTAGGTTGGTCGTAATTTTCCTTCCGAGGAATAAGTATCTTTTAATTTCACAGCTGCAATCACCACCTGCAGTGATTTTGGAGCCCAGAAAAATAAAAGTCAGCCACTGTTTCCCCATCTATTTGCCATGAAGTGATGGGACCAGATGCCATGATCTTAGTTTTCTGAATGTTGAGCTTTAAGCCAGTATTTTCACTCTCCTGTTTCACTTTCATCAAGAGGCTCTTTAGTTCTTCTTCACTTTCTGCCATAAGTGTGGTGTCATCTGCATATCTGAGGGTATTGATATTTTTCCTAGGAATCTTGATTCCAGCTTGTGCTTCTTCCAGCCCAGCATTTCTCATGACGTACTCTGCATATAAGTTAAGTAAGCAGGGTGACAATATAAAGCCTTGATGTACTCCTTTTCCTATAGATAAGCAAATAAGTTTAATGATTAAATTGACTAAGATCACATCTTAGACTGAAGATTGAAACCATTTTGAAAAGTCAAACAAGTTCAGTTGTGATGGAGTCTATGTTTTTTTGATTCAATAAAACAATATAAAATTACTTCAAATATTTGTATAGTTAGCAAGTGGCAAAAATATGAAGTAGTGAGATGGCTGAGAGGCAAGAAAAAGAATGCTGTTAGAGGATAAATGCTGGATATGTATTGAAATAAGCTATTTGATTTTTAAAATAGATGGTTAGTGTAAGTAACTCTACCCTCAGTCAAAGGTGACTTACATACAAATATTTATACTTTTTATTTTATTTTTTTAAATATAAATTTATTTATTTTAATTGGAGGTTAATTACTTTACAATATTGTGTTGGTTTTGCCATACATCAACATGAATCCGCCACAGGTATACACGTTTTCCTCATCCTGAACCCGTCTCCCTCCTCCCTCCCCATACCATCCCTCTGGGTCATCTCAGTGCTCCAGCCCCAAGCACCCAGTATCATGCATCGAACCTGGACTGGCAATTCATTTCATATACTTTTTAAAATATAAACATATTATCCCATAATGTTTACAGAACAGAAAAGATAATTATACAAGGTTGAATTTTACTCATCATTTTGGGTTTTGAAGAATATGCTGTGAAGAAATGATTTTCTTGTTTTTGCCACCTTAAAATCTTCATGATATCTAAAATGCTTGCACTATTGTTTATACCCATTGGATCTCAAGGATATTTATTAATAGATAATTAATTGCATAGGGGAAAATCCCTATTAGTATGTGTTCTTTAGTTATTGATATAAATAAATATATTTGGTTCCAAAATGAATCTACATGTACAATTACACTGACCAAGGAATAAACCATAAATGGAACTACAGAAATATCAGAATTAATGAGTTTTTATAAGTCATGTATTCATTTTAATCTAATTCATATAAGGAATGAAGGCCTAAAAGGATAAGTAAACTGTTCTAGTCAAACTTTTAATGATTTTCAGAGTCACCAAACAAGACTTCTGGTGCTGTATCATAAGGACAAATGAATAATCTTGTATAATATCTTAACATATTATTTCCACACACACAAAAACAGTTGCTTAATCCTTCAGAAAAGGAGTAGAAGGTCTAAGCAAACTTGAACTGACATCCTGAAAACAAACAAACAAAAAACAAATTGATTGATATATTTAAAGCAATGTTGCAGCATTGGGCATGACAAAAGTAGGAATGTACATGTATCTTCATGTCCATTTATTTCTCCCTCACAAGTTTATCTTTTGTAGGTACTGAAAAATGAGAGCAAAGAGTTAAGCCAGACAATTAATGAAGTTAATTGAAGTCCTGTGTATATAACATTGTCAGAATATAACGTGTAACTCAAAGGCAAGTGACAAATACATTTTCTTTATTGTTTCTACCTATTCTTCAGGGCAAGAGGGTTGGAATGTTTTTCAATTGCTCTCTATAGAAGAATCTCAGTTAGACAATAGACCTTAATAAGCATGCTTCTGAGCAAAAAGAGAATTGCACTCACAACATCCTGACATAGAAGTCAAGAGGCAGCAGGTGGACAGGAAATACTACAGTGTGCCAGGGAGAAACTGCACTTCAGTGACCACAACTGCACATGGAAAAGAAGGGAAAAGATGCATGCAATAGAGTATGACTGGAGCAGTTTCAATTCTGTTAATCAGACAGCATTCATGCTTCAATGCTGCAACAATTAACCACTCCATCATGCTTTGTTTGGCTGTACAGATGCTGCCACGGTGTTCCTGTTAAACATAAAATGGGGCAGGCTATGTGCCACCAACACAGATGTCATTACAATAATGTCCTCTTAATGGTAAAATTTTTAAATGTAATATTATTTTGCCTTCAGAAGAAATATATTATGAAAATCATTACTAGTCTTTAAAAGGTCAATAGAGTCATTTTCACATTATTCCTGACACTGAGTTTCTTGTGCCTGATATCAAGTAATATTGTTTTATTTTTTTGAAGACTCAATTTCTATATGTAGTATCACCCAAGTTTTAAATCAAAGTGATTTTAAAATAAAGCCAAACTTTCTGCTTGATGTTTGCTTTTCTTACCATTGTCATCAATAACAATTTATCCACAGTGAAAAGTGTGCTATTAGTCACCTCTGAAAATTAGCCACTTGTTCAATCTGATGACATTTTTTACAGAATTGTCAAGGAGCATTTGTTTATTCCTGCCCTCGATTAAGCTACTTTCTCAAGCCTAAATCCCTATCATTTAGCCAAAATTATAGAAGCTAATAGTACAGAATTTCCTTGTTTTCCTGTCATTTGGGATTACAGATTTTAAATTAATTCTTTATATAGATACACACACACACACATATATATATACATACATATATACATATATAGAGAAAGAAATGGCAACCCACTCCAATATTCTTGCCTGGAGAATCCCATGGACTGTAGCCTGTCAGACTCCTCTGTCCATGGGGTCACAAGAGTTGGACACAACTTAGCAACTAAACCACCAACAACAACCATATGTATATATACATACATATATTGCTTTTGTTTTCTTTCTTTCTTTCTTTTTTTCTTTTTTGGTCCGTTTTCCCTAAGAAGCAAGAGTGAATGATCAACACACTGTCTTGTTTGTTTGGAAAAAAAACAGCCACTTTTCACTTCTTCATTAGATCTCAGACACCTCTCTTGAATGAATAGGCAATGAAAGTCTGGCATTTAGTGCTCCAACCAGGAAATGTGTTGATCGCAATTTACTATAACTTATGTTTCTTCTTTCCTAGTGCAAGACTCAGGGACAGGCTCAGAAGGTGATTAAAAAATAAGGGGCTAAGCTTTCAGAGGGTTTCTTTGTTATAGTATAATTGTTATAGATCCAAGGGTTCTTAATTATCTGGTCTTGTAAGGAAGTATAGCTGATGTACTAGAATACAACTTGTAGTCATATAGGTACCTGAAACTGCTCAGCTTCCACACTTGTACAGTCTCCTAGAATGAAAATGGCATAGAACCATGGAGATAAAATAAGGTAAACAGAAAATGTTTATTGCTTTTCATTTCTGATTTCAGTTAGACATACTTATTAGTTGAAAATTTTTGTGGTAATGGAAGCTGTATAAAATGGAAAACTAAAATCTTATTAAAATGAAGGCCTGTTTGAGTTTCTTTGAGTTACAGAGACCTTCCAAACTTTTGAAAGACAAAAGTTTTTGAAGCATTCCTTTTTTTTTTTTTTAATTTTTGACATCAATAACATAAGAAATCAATGCATTTTATTTTTATTTGTTTTCTTATCATAAAGGAGTAATATTTCCTATTTGGAAACTGAGAATAGTTTCAACATTGCATTGCTTCTTGGACATTGAGACAAATAAAAAATCAGTATCATAGCAGTAAGAATGGATTTGAAATCACCACTCCTTCTTCCATAATCCCTGCCCTAAATCTTCTTCTCAGGGTCAAGGGTTTAATTTAAAGCATTTACTTGACAGAGTACCACAATAATAAGATACTGTGTTATCTACATTGAGTTAGACAAGGCTGTGGTCCAGGCTGTGGTTCTAGTGTGATTAGATTGACTAGTTTTCTGTGATTATGGTTTCGATGTGTCTGCCCTCTTGCAACACCTACTGTATTACTTGGGTTTCTCTTACCTTGGACATGGGGTATCTCCTCACCACTGTCCCTCCCAACCTTGAACATGGAATAGCTCCTCCAGGCCTTCCAGGGCCCGCACATCCACTGCTCCTTGGACTGGGGTCACTCCTCCTGGCCACTGCCCCTACCCTCAGGTGGGGGTAGCTCCTCTCAGCTGCTCCTGTGCTGTTGCAGCCTGGCACTCCCGGCCACCACCCCTGACCTCCAACACGGGGTAGATCACAGAAAATTAGTCAATCTAATCACACTAGACTTGGATTACCATCATATTGAGGCATAGACATGGATTAGTGATATTGAATGGCTTGCCTTGGAAAGGAACAGAGATCATTCTGTCATTTTTGAGATTGCATCCAAGTACAGCATTTTGGACTCTTTTGTTGACTATGATGGCTACTCCATTTCTTCTAAGGGATTCCTGCCCGCAGTAGTACATGTAATGGTCATCTGAGTTAAATTCACCCATTCCAGTCCATTTGAGTTCACTGATTCCTAAAATGTCGACGTTCACCCTTGCCATCTCTTGTTTGACCACTTCCAACTTCCCTTGATTCATGGACCTAACATTCCAGGTTCCTATGCAATATTGCTCTTTACAGCACTGGACCTTGCTTCTATCACCAGTCACATCCACAGCTGGGTATTGTTTTTGCTTTGGATCCATCCCTTCTTTCTTTCTGGAGTTATTTCTCCACTGAACTCCAGTAGCATATTGGGCACCTACTGACCTGGGGAGTACCTCTTTCATTATCCTATCATTTTGCCTTTTCATACTGTTAATGGGGTTCTCAAGGCAAGAATACTGAAGTGGCTTGCCATTCCCTTCTCCAGTGGACCACATTCTGTCAGACCTCTCCACCATGACCCGCCTGTCTTGGGTTGCCCCACGGGCATGGCTTAGTTTCATTAAGTTAGACAAGGCTGTGATTAGATTGACTAGGTTTCTGTGAGTATGGTTTCAGTGTGTCTGCCCTCTGATGCCCTCTTGCAACACCTACCATCTTACTTGGGTTTCTCTTACCTTGGGCATGGGATATCTCTTCACGGCTGCTCCAGCAAAGTGCAGCCACTGCACCTTTCCTTGGATGAGGGGTATCTCCTTACCGCCAACCTTCCTGACCTTCAACATGGGATAGCTCCTCTAGGCCCTCCTGCACCCATGCAGCCACTGCTCCTTGGATGTGGTGTGGCTCCTCCCCGCTGCCACCCCTGGCCTCGGAAGCAGGGTGGTTCCTCCTGGCTGCTGCCCCTTGCCTCGGACATGGGAGTGGCTTCTCTCAGCCACTCCTCCCAACCTTGGATGTGGGGTGGCTCTTCCCAGCCATCCCTCCCAACCTCAGATGTGGGGTAGCTCTTCCCAGCTGCCACCCCTGACCTCAGACGCCAGATAGCTCCTCTTGGCCATTCCTGCACCATGCAGCCTGGCACTCTTGGCCACTGCCTCTGACCTCGGACATGGGGTAGCTCCTCTCGGCCACGCTTAGCATGCTGGTCGCAGCCACCTGTGCTTAGTGTGCTGGTCACAGCCGCCTGCACTTAGCACCCCTGTTGCAGACAGTAAAGCTGAAGAAGCTGAAGTTGAACGGTTCTATGAAGACCTTCAAGACCTTTTAGAACTAACACCCAAAAAATATGCCCTTTTCATTATAGGGGACTGGAATGCAAAAGTAGGAAGTCAAGAAACACCTAGAAAGTGAAAGTGAAGTCACTCAGTCATGTCCAAATCTTTGTGACCCCATGGACTGTAGCCTACCAAGCTCCTCTGTCCATGGGATTTTCCAGGCAAGAATACTAGAGTGGGTTGCCATTTCCTTCTACAGGGGATCTTCCTGACCCAGGGATCAAACCTGGGTTTCCTGCATTGGAGGCAGACGCTTTAACCTCTGAGCCACAAGGGAAGCAAATTTGGCCTTGGAATGTGAAATGAAGCAGGGCAAAGACTAATAGAGTTTTGCCAAGAAACTGCACTGGTCATAGCAAACACCCTCTTCCAACAACACAAGAGAGGACTCTACACATGGACATCACCAGACTGTCAACACAGAAATCAGACTGATTATATTGTTTGCAGACAAGATGGAGAAGCTCTATACAGTCAACAAAAACAAGACCAGGAGTGGACTGTGGCTCAGATGATGAACTCCTTATTACCAAATGCAGACTTAAATTGAAGAAAGTAGGGAAAACCGCTAGACCATTCAGGTATGACCTAAAAGAAACCCCTTATGATTATACAGTGGAAGTGAGAAATAGATTTAAGGGCCTAAATGTGATAGATAGAGTGCCTGATGAACTATGAAATGAGGTTTGTGACATTGTACAGGAGACAGGGATCAAAACCATCCCCATGGGGAAAAAAAAATGCAAAAAAGCAAAATGTCTGTCTGGGGAGACCTTACAAATAACTGTGAAAAGAAGAGAAGCAAAAAGCAAAGGAAAAAAGGAAAGATACACGCATCTGAATGCAGAGTTCCAGAGAATAGTAAGAAGAGATAAGAAAGCCTTCTTCAGCAATCAATGCAAAGAAATAGAGGAAAAGAACAGAATGGGAAAGACTAGAGATCTCTTCAAGAAAATTAGAGATACCAAGGGAACATTTCATGCCAAGATGGACTCAATAAAGGACAAAAATGGTAGGGACCTAACAGAAGCAGAAGATGTTAAAAAGAGGTGGCAAGAATGCACAGAAGAACTGTACAAAAAAGATCTTCACAACCTGGATAATCACGATGGTGTGATCACTCACCTAGAGGCAGACATCTTTGAATGTGAAGTCAAGTGGGCCTTAGAAAGCATCACTGTGTACAAAGCTAGTGCAGGTGATGGAATTCCAATTGAGCTATTTCAAATCCTGAAAGATGATGCTGTGAAAGTGCTGCACTCAATATGCCAGAAAATTTAGAAAACTCAGAAGTGGCCACAGGACTGGAAAAGTTCAGTTTTCATTCCAATCCCAAAGAAAGGCAATGTCAAAGAATGCTCAGACTACCGCACAATTGCACTCATCTCACACGGTAGTAAAGTAATGCTCAAAATTCTCCAAGCCAGGCTTCAGCAATACGTGAACTTGCTTTTGTTCAACCCGGTTTTAGAAAAGGCAGAGGAACCAGAGATCAAACTGCCAACATCGGCTGGATCATGGAAAAAGCAAGAGAGTTCCAGAAAAACATCTATTTCTGCTCTATTGACTATGCCAAAACCTTTGATTGTGTGGATCACAGTAAACTGTAGAAAATTCTGAAAGAGATGGGAATGCCAGACCACCTGACCTGCCTCTTGAGAAATCTGTGTGCAGGTCAGGAAGCAACAGTTAGAACTGGACATGGAACAGCAGACTGGTTCCAAAGAGGAAAAGGTGTACATCAAGGTTGTATATTGTCACCCTGCTTATTTAACTTATGTGCAGAGTATATCATGAGAAACGCTGGGCTGTAAGAAGCACAAGGGGGAATCAAGATTGCCAGGAGTAATATCAATACCCTCAGATATGCAGATGACACCACCCTTATGGCAGAAAGTGAAAAGGAACTAAAAAGCTCTTGATGAAAGTGAAAGAGGAGAGTGAAAAACTTGGCCTAAAACTCAACATTCAGAAAACGAAGATCATGGCATCCAACCCCATCACTTCATGGGAAATAGATGGGGAAGCAGTGGAAACAGTGTCAGACTTTATTTTGGGGGGCTCCAAAATCACTGCAAATGGTGACTGCAGTCATGAAATTAAAAGATGCTTACTCCTTGGAATAAAAGTTATGACCAACCTATATAGCATGTTCAAAAGCAGAGATATTACTTTGCCAACTATGGTCCGTCTAGTCAAGGCTATGTTTTTTCTAGTAGTCATGTATGGATGTGAGAGTTAGACTGTGAAGAAGGCTGAGCGCTGAAGAATTGATGCTTTTGAACTGTGGTGTTGGAGAAGACTCTTGAGAGTCCCTTGGACTGCAAGGAGATCCAATCAGTCCATTCTGAAGGAGATCAGCCCTGGGATTTCTTTGGAAGGAATGATGCTAAAGCTGAAACTCCAGTACTTTGGCCACCTCGTGCAAAGAGTTGACTCATTGGAAAAGACTCTGATGCTGGGAGAGATTGGGGGCAGGAGGAGAAGGGAATGACAGAGGGTGAGATGGCTGGATGGCATCACTGACTCGATGGACGTGAGTCTGGGTGAACTCCAGTGTTGGTGATGGACAGGAAGGCCTGGCGTGCTGCGATTCATGAGGTCACAAAGAGTCAAACACGAATGAGCGACTGAACTGAACTGAACTCAGATGGACTGGAATGGGTGAATTTAACTCAGGTGACCATTATATCTACTACTGCTGGCAGGAATCCCTCAGAAGAGATGGAGTATCCATCAAGGTCAACAAAAGAGTCCAAAATGCAGTATTTGGAATCAATCTCAAAAATGACAGAATGATCTCTGTTCCTTTCCAAGGCAAACTATTCAGTATCACAGTAATCCAAGTCTATGCCCCACAAAGAAAGCAGAAGAAGCTAAAGTTGAATGGTTGTATGAAGACCTACAAGACCTTTTAGAACTAACACCCAATAAAATATATCCCTTTTGTTGTAGGGGACTGGAATGCAAAAGTAGGAAGTCAAGAAACACCTGGAGTAACAGGCAAATTTGGCCTTGGAATGTGGAATGAAGTAGGGCAAAACAAATAGAGTTTTGCAAAGAGAACGCACTGGTCATAGCAAACACCCTCTTCCTACAACACAAGAGAAGGTTCTACACATGAACATCACCAGATGGTCAACACCAAAATCAGACTGATTATATTCTTTGCACCCAAAGATGGAGAAGCTTAATACAGTCAACAAAAGCAAGACCAGGAGCTGACTGTGGCTCAGATCATGAACTCCTTATTGCCAAATTCAGACTGAAATTGAAGAAAGTAGGGAAAACCGCTAGACCATTCAGGTATGACCTCAATCAAATCCCTTATGAATATACAGTGGAAGTGAGGAATAGATTTAAGGGCCTAAATCTGATAGAGTGCCTGATGAACTATCGAATGAGGTTCGTGACATTGTACAGGAGAGAGGGATCAAAACCATCCCATGGAAAAGAAATGCAAAAATGCAAAATGCCTGTCTGGGGAGGCCTTACAAAAATAGCTGTGAAGAGAGGTGAAAAGCAAAGGAGAAAAGGAAAGATACAAGTATCTGAATGCAGAGTTCCAGAGAATAGCAAGAAGAGATAAGAAAGCCTTCTTCAGCAATCAATGCAAAGAAATAGAGGAAAAGAACAGAATGGGAAAGACTAGAGATCTCTTCAAGAAAATTAGAGATACAAAGGGAATATTTCATGCAAAGATTGGTTCAATAAAGGACGGAAATGGTAGGGACCTAACAGAAGCAGAAGATATTAAGAAGAGGTGGCAAGAATACACAGAAGAACTGCACAAAAAAAGATCTTCATGACCCGGATAATCACGATGGTGTGATCACTCACCTAGAGCCAGACATCCTTGAAAGTGAAGTCAGGTGGGCCTTAGAAAGCATCACTGCGAAAACTAGTGTAGGTGATGGAATTCCAGTTGAGCTATTTCAAATCCTGAAAGATGATTCTGTGAAAGTGCTACAATCAATATGCCAGCAAATTTGGAAAACACAGCAGTGGCCACAGGACTGGGAAAGGTCAGTTTTCATTCCAATCCCAAAGAAAGGCAATGCTAAAGAATACTTAAACTACTGCACAACTGAACTCATCTCACACACTAGTAAAGTAATGCTCAAAATTCTCCAAGCCAGGCTTCAGCAGTACGTGAACTGTGAACTTCCTGATGTTCAAGCTGGTTTTAGAAAAGGCAGAAAAACCAGCGATCAAATTGCCAACATCCACTGGATCATGGAAAAAGCAAGAGAGTTCCAGAAAAACATATATTTCTGCTTTATTGACTATGCCAAAGCCTTTGACTGTGTGTATCACAGTAAACTGTAGAAAATTCTGAAAGTGATGGGAATGCCAGACCACCTGAACTGCCTCTTGAGAAATCTGTATGCAGGTCAGGAAGCAACAGTTAGAACTGAACATGGAACAGCAGACTGGTTTCAAACAGGAAAAGGAGTACGTCAAGGCTGTATATTGTCACCCTGCTTATTTAACTTATATGCAGAGTATATCATGAGAAACGCTGGGCTGGAAGAAGCACAAGCTGGAATTAAGATTACCGGGAGAAATATCAACAACCTCAGATATGCAGATGACACCACCCTTATGGCTGAAAGTGAAGAGGAACTAAAAAGCCTCTTTATGAAAGTGGAGAATGAAAACTTTGGCTTAAAGCTCAACATTCAGAAAACGAAGATCATGGCATCTGGTCCTTCACTTCATGGGAACTAGATGGCAAAACAGCGTCAGACTTTATTTTTTGGGGACTCCAACATCACTGCAAATGGCAACTGCAGCCATGGAATTAAAAGACGCTTATTCCTTGGAGGAAAAGTTATAACCAATGTAGATATACTGAAAAGCAGAGATATTACTTTGCCTACAAAGGTCTGTCTAGTCAAGGGTATGGTTTTTCCAGTGGTCATGTATGGATAAAAGAGTTGGACCGTGAAGAAAGCTGAGCCCCGAAGAATTGATGCTTTTGAACTGTGGTGTTGGAGAAGACTCTTGACAGTCACTTGGACTGCAAGTAGATCCAACCAGTCCATTCTGAAGGAAATCAGCTCTTGGATTTCTTTGGAGGGAATGATACTGAAGCTGAAACTCCAATACTTTGACCACCTCATGCGAAGAGTTGACTCATTGGAAAAGACTCTGATGCCGGGAGGGATTGGGGCAGGAGGAGAAGGGGATGACAGAGAATGAGATAGCTGGTTGGCATCACTGACTCGATGGACATGAGTCTGAGTGAACTCGGTGAGTTGGTGATAGACAGGGAGGCCTGGCATGCTGCGATTCATGGTGACACAGAGTTAGACACGACTGAGTGACTGAACTGAACCCAACTTAACTGTGTTATCTATAACTGCCATACTTGTTTAGCATGAGCCTTTGTGAATTTGTGAATAGTTTATCTTATTATAATTTGACAAGTTTAAAAGTGACTTGTNAAAAGTGACTTGTGAGGGCAATACTCCTATATCTTTTTCTTTGTGCGTTACCGTATTAACATGGCACAGATGAGCTGCAGGTGTTGAACATAAAATAACAGATAACAATTTCTTTTTTCATTTAGAAATACTATTGATATTTTTTAAAGGCATGAACTGTTAGAAAAATAAGTTATAAATCTAAAAACATAAATCATTTGAGGATCAGACTTAGGATTAGGATATATGTTGCTATTTGTAGTGAAAAATCTAAATTCAACATTTCACAATAACTATTTACCATTATGACTAATGGGCTTCCCTAGTGACTCAGTGGCAAAGAATCTTCCTGTAATGCAGGAGATATGGGTTCAGTCCCTGGGTTGGGAATATCTCCTGGAGAAGGAAATGGCAACCTACTCCATTATTTTTGCCTCAGAAAAACCACAGAGAGAGGAGCCTGGCAGTCTACAGTCCATGGGATCTCAAAAACAGTCAGATGCAACTTAGCAACTAAGCAACAAATTACGACATTAACTCATCTAAGAGATGATTTGTTTTGTCCTTTAATATCCACATTATATATCCACGATGGCTAGAATGGTGAGTTCTTATGTTTGTCTTACATATTCTACTAGCTACAGATATATTTTTAGAAATGATCAGTTAAGATTGTTTCCTTAACTCCAGTTTGTTTATGATTTGAGGAGTAAATGATTAGTCGTATTTTCTTGGCTCAACAATTTAGCATATAACACTTCAACTTCACCTAGCGTTGTTTGTAAGCACCAAAAACAAACAAACAAAAAAAAAACACCTGTTTTAGTGAGTATAATGGAACATAAACAATGTAAACATAAAAATTGTAAGCAAAATAATTTTCAAGAACTGAGATGGATCAGTTGAGATTTTTCCTCACTTTTAATATGATATTTTATTTTGAATTCCTTACTGTCTTGAAAATTACCTAAGTCTATAGGAGTTCTTGAAGTTGAAGGATGTAACTTGACTATAATTCATCAAATCTCAGCCCTCCATTCAGTAGCTTTACACTTACTTTCTCCTCTTTCCATCTCCACCCTTACTGCAAGTAATACATTCTTCAAAAATTTCTCTTGCATCCAAAACATGTAACTGAAAGAAATTGTAAGGGCAATTGAATTTACATGTAATGCCATATTTTAAGCATAAGTCTTTGAATAGCTGTAAAGTGTTGTCTGGAAAAACAGAACCAATAGAATACACACACACACACACACACACACACTAGTGGCTCAGATGGTAAAGAATATGCCTGCAATGCAGGAGATCCAGGTCGGATCTGTCGGTTGATAAGATTCCCTGGAGAACGGAATGGCTACCCCTGCTGGTATTCTTGCCTGGAGAATTTCATGGACAGAGGAGCTTGCCGGCCTACAGTCCATGGGGTCACAAAGAGTCTGATGTGACAGAGCAATTAACAGAACATATAGTTTTTATGCATTATATATACTTCACTTATATATATATGTATAATTATTTCATATATATTTTCCACCAAAATGTATGCTTCCTAACGATAGCAATTTCTGTCAGTTTTTTACCACTATCATGTTTTGACCACCTAAAAGACAGTAGGTGCTTAGTACACAGTTTTAAATATTTAAACCAAATTTCCCTCCATAAACTATGGGGAGGGAGGTGAGAGGAGGGTTCAGGATTGGGAACATGTGTAGACCTGTGGCAGATTCATGTTGATGTATGGAAAAACCAATACACTACTGTAAAGTTAAATAAATAAATAAATAAAATATGAAAAAAANAACATCTTAGGTGTATTTTTTTGAATAGTGTCATCTCAAAATTTATGTCTATTCAGAACGTCAAGTGCGACATTGCTTGGAAATAGAATGTTCACAGATACAGTTATTTGTATTAAGATGAAATTTTACTAAATTAAGATGTGCCATAAAGTCAGTACCTGTTGTCTATATAAGAGGAGAATGGATGCAAAGATATACATAAGGAAGAAGGCTATGATGACAATAGAGACAGAGTTGGGAGTGATGGAATTACAAGGTATGAAATGCCAAGGTTTATCCAGAGCTAACAATTAAAATTGATCAAGTAGTGTGCTTCCCAAGAACTTTCAGAGGGAGCATAGTCCTGCAAGCCCCTTGATTTCTGATTTTTAACTTCCAGAATTATGAGAGAATAAATTCTTGCTGCTTTCAGCTACCTGACCTGTGGTAATTTGTTATCAACACTAAGATACTACAAGTATACCTCAGAGATATTGTGAGTTGCATTCCTGACTACGGCGATACAGCAAGTATTGTAATAAAGTCTGTCACACAAGTGTTTTAGTTTCCCAGAACACACAAAAGTTATGTTTATGCTATACTGTAGCTTAGTTGGCAAAGAATCTGCCTGTAATGAAGGAGATCCTGGCTCAATTTCTGGGTCAGGAAGTTCCCCTGGAGAAGGGATAGGCTACCCGCTCTAGTATTCTTGGACTTTCTTTGTGGCTCAGATGGCAAAGAATCTGCCAACAATGTGGGAGATCTGGTTTGAGCCCTGGGTTGGGAAGATCCCCTGGCAGAGAGCATGGCAACCCACTCCAGTATCCTTGCCTGGAGAATCCCCATGGACAGAAGGGCCTGGTGGGGTACAGTCCATGAGGCTGCAAAGAGTCAGACATGACTGAACAACTGAGCACAGCACAGTAGTCTAAAAAGTGTGCAATAACACGATGTCTGATAAAATAATGTGCATATATTACTTAAAAATACTTTATTCCAAAAAGAAACTAACCATCATCTAAGCTTTTAGTGGGTCATTATCCTTTGCTGGCAGAAGATCTTGTCTCAAAGTTGATGACTGCTGAAGGATCAGGAGGTGTTTGCTAAAGAATGGCATGGCTGTGGAAACGTCTTAAAATAAAAAAACAGTGAAGTTTGCCACAATGGTTGACTATTTCATGAACAAATAAAGAGTAGAATAGCATTTCCCTGTAGCATACAATGCATATCCGTGGTAGAACCACTTTCAAATTTGGACTCAATGCTCTCAAATACTGCTGCTGCTTTATCACTCAGTCAGTCAGTTCAGTCACTCAGTCGTGTCCAACTTTTTGTGACCCCATCTTCTGTAGCACAGCAGGCCTCCCTGTCCATCACCAACACCCAGAATTTACTCAAACTCCTGTCCATGAAAAGGCTTTATCACTAAATTTATGTAATATTCTAAATCCTCTGTTGTCATTTCAAGTCTTCACAGCATATTCATCATGAGCAGCTTCTTTCTTAAGAAACCACTTTATTTACTCATCAGTAAGATGCAACTCCTCTTCCATTAACATTTTTTCATGAGATGGCAGCAATGCAATCACACCTTAACATTACAGTTCTCACTCTGGTTCTCTTGCTATTTCTAACACATCTGCAGTCACTTCCTCCTGTGAACTCTTGTTGGTGTTCAGTCAGTTCAGTCACTCAGTCATGTCCAGCTCTTTGCAATCCCATGGACTGCAGCATGCCAGGCCTCCCTATCCTTCATCAACTCCCAGAGCTTGCTAAAACTCATGTCCATCGAGTCAGTGATGTCATCCAACCATCTCATCCTCTGTCGTCCCCTTCTTCTCCTCCCTTCAATATTTCCCAGCATCTGGGTCTTTTCTAAGGAGTCAGTTCTTGGCATCAGGTGGTCAAAGTATAGGAATTTCAGCTTCACCAGTAGCCCTTCCAATGAATATTCAGTATTGATTTCCTTTCAGATTGACAGGTTTGATCTCCTTGCAGTCCAAGGGACTCTCAAGAATCTTCTCCAACACTACAGTTCAAAGCATCAATTCTTCAGTGCTCAGCTTTCTTTATGGTCCAAATCTCACATCCATACATGACTACTGGAAAAACCATAGTTTTTACCAGACAGAACTTGGTTAGCAAAGCAGTGTCTCTGCATTTTAAAATTCTAGGTTGATCATAGCTTTTCTTCCAATACCAAAAGTCTTTTAATTTTATGGCTGCTGTCACATCTACAGTGATTTTAGAGCCCAATAAAATAAAGTCTATCACTATTTCCATTGTTTCCCATCTATTTCCCATAAAATGATGGGACCGGATGCCATGATCTTTGTTTTTGAATGTTGAGTATTGAGCCAGCTTCCTCACTCTCTTCTTTCACTTTCATCCTAAGTCTCTTCAGTTCCTCTTCACTTTCTGCCCTAAGAGTATGTCATCTGCATATCTGACGTTAATGATATTTGGCCCTGCAATCTTGTTACAGTTTGTGCTTCATCTAGATGCATTTTACATGATGTAATCTGCATATAAGTTAAATAACCAATGTAAAAATGCAAAACCTTGTTGTACTCCTCTCCCAATTTGGAACCAGTCCATTGTTATATGTCCAGTTCTACCTGTGGCTTCTTGACCTGCATACAGATTTCTCAGGAGACAGGTAAGTTAGTGTGGAATTCCCATCTCTTTATGAATTTTCCTCAGTTTGTTGTGATCTACACAGTCAAAGGCTTTGGGTAGTCAGTGAAGCAGAAGTAGATTTTTTCTGGAATTCTCTAGATTTTACTATGCTTCAACAGATTTTGGTGATTTGATCTCTGGTTCCTCTGCCTTTTCTAAATCTTGAATATCTGGAAGTTCTCAGTTTACATACTGTTGAAGCCTAGCTAGGAGGATTTTGAGCATTACTTTGCTAGCTTGTGAGTTGAGCGCAATTGTACAGTAGTTTGAACATTCTTTGACAATGTATTTCTTTGGGATTGGAATGAAAACTAAGCATGTTTTCCAAATTTGGTAGCATATTGAGTAGAGCACTTTTACAGAATCATCTTTCAGGATTTGAAATAGCTCAGCTGGAATTCCATCACCTCCACTAGCTTTGTTCATAGTGATGCTTCCTAAGGCCCACTTGATTTCACATTCCAGGATGTCTGGCTCTAAGTGACTGATCACACTATCATGGTTACCTCGGTCATGAAGATCTTTTTTGTATAGTTTCTGTGTATTTTTGCAACCTCTTCTTAATATCTTCTGCTTCTGTTAGGTACATATCATTTCTGTCCTTTATCGAGCCTATCTTTGCATGAAATGTTCCCTTGGTATCTTCTAATTTTATTGAAGAGATCTCTAGTCTTTCCCATTCTATTATTTTCCTCTATCTTTTGTACTGATCACTGAGGAAGGCTTTCTTATCTCTCCCTGCTATTCTCTGGAGCTCTGCATTCAGATAGATATATCTTTCCTTTTATTCTTTGTCTTTCACTTTTCTTCTGTTCTCAGCTATTTGTAAGCCTTTCTCAGACAACCATTTTGCCTTTTTGCATTTTTTCTTCTTTGGGATGACCTTGATCACTACCTCCTCTACAGTGTCATGAACCTCTGTCCATAGTTCTTCAGGCAATCTGTCTATCAGATCTAATCCTTTAATCTGTTTGTCACCTATACTGTATAATCCTAAGGGGTGTGATTTAGTTCATAACTGAATAGTTTAGTGGCTTTCCCTACTTTGTTCAATTTAACTCTGAATTTTTCAGTAAGGAGTTCATGATTTGAGCCACAGTCAGCTCCTGGTCTTGTTTTTGCTAACTTCTCTATCTTTGGCTGTAAAGAATATAATCAATCTGATTTCAGTATTGGACATCTGGTGATGTCCATGTGTAGAGTCTTCTGTTGTGTTGTTGGAAGAGGGTGTTTGCTATTACCAGTGAGTTCTCTTGGCAAAACTGTTAGCCTTTGCTCGCCTGTTACTCCAGGGATCTCTTGACTTCCTACTTGACTTCCAGTCCCCTATGATGAAGAGGGCATTCTTTTTTGGTGTTACTTCTAGAAGTTCCTATAGATCTTCATATAACTGTTCAGCTTCAGCTTCTTTGGCATTAGTGGTTTGGGCATAGTCTTGGATTACAATGGTAGTGAATGATTTGACTTGGAGATGAACAGAGATTATTCTGTAATTTTTTTTTTTTTTTTTTTTTGAGATTGCACCCAAGTACTTCATTTCAGACTCTGGTGACACTAGTGGTAGAGTATCTGCCTGCCAGTGCAGGAGACATCAGAAACATAGTTTCGATCCCTAATTAGGGAAGATCTCCTGGAAAAGGGAATGGCAACCCATTCAAGATTTCTTTCCTAGAGAATCCCATGAACAGAGGAACCTGACAGGCTAGGGTCCATATGGTCACAAAGAGTCAGACACTACTAAAGCAATTTGGCATGCATGCAGTGAAGTCTTGTACCCTTCAAAGCCAATCATCAAACCTGTTTCTGGCCTAGAACTCTAAGAGGGCCAACAATTGCAAGTTCACATCTCAGCATTTATGCAATTTTGGAGATGTTTTCAAGGTAGATAGAGGATAGAACATGTATTATTCAATAGGATGATAGTTTTATTTATACTTTTAAACATTAAACATATATGGGACTGCCATTTTTATTCTTACTGATGAGCATTCAAATATTAAGAGTGAAGCTACTTTTTTATCCACTTTTGTGTTAGGGTCAATATTTTTTAAAAGTCACATGCAAATGAAATAAAGTATGATAAAGGGTCAAGTGAATTTCATTATGTATTTAATTTACCACTGAGAAAAAGTCTCTGGAATAGGTTAGGAGGTTTGAATATGGATCAAAATGTTATGAGCACATGGCCTTGGACCATGAAATAATGCAAATATATTGAACCTCAATGTTTAGTAACATATATTTGAGGAAATAGATATGCCTTTGAGTATATGGTTGCAGTGAAATATAAGTAAATCAATTTTTTGACCTACATTGACTCAACAGATCTACATCAATTTATTGGTGCTGTCATTTTTATAATTTGATGAAGTTAATAGAAATTTTTGAGTCCTTCTCTTTCACTTCTGATGATAGAATTCAAGGCTATTTCCCTTTCTACCCCCTCCTAAAGACCCAATCAGGGAAGCCAAGTCAACCTAGACTCTTGTGGAATTTAAAAGACTCTGCTCTTAAAAAAGCAATGAGTTAAATAAATGTTATCACTTTGGTTCTGCAAACTCCCTGGCCATTCCTATTGTGATCAGAATCCATTTCATTGACTATACCTTCAACTTGCCTTCCTGGCTTAAATTAATATTTATGGGCCTTATCAAATGACAAAGTTTTTTTTTCTTTTTTTTGTATTTTCACTCCCTGCACCAACCAGAAGACCAAATGCAGGCATATATTATATTTTAGGCAAATGTATGTATGTATGTGTATATATATATGTGTGTGTGTGTGTGTGTGTATATATACACATTTATGAGGATATATATTTAATATCTATATTCATAGCTAAACTCTTTCTCCTTGGCGATAAAAAAATTTCCTAATACTTACAATGATATAAATAAATTCTAGCAATTCTTTCTGGAGATCTCTTTTGCTATTCCAATTCTGTCTGCCCTTTACCCCATGAGTAATGTTGAGTTCAGAGCGGTAACAGGCTTGGTACTTAAGTGTGTTAGAATAAGGAAAATTTATCTCACCTTGTCAAGGAACGCTCAATAGAGTGTGCTTGCAATGTTGCTGCTAATACTTGGATAGGCAAACTTTTTCTGTAAAAGATCAGATGGTAACCATCTTATACAATGTGAACTGCATATAGTTCCTGTCTTATATTCTATGCTTGTTTTTGCACAACTTTTAAAAAAAATGTATATTTTTTACCTCACTGACCACACAAAAACAGGCTTAATTTGGCCATGGTCAAAGGTGATCCATCGATGTATTTCACAACCTCTGTGATAGGGCCAAATCAATAGTTCAGATGTCACTCTTTCAAATTTATTCACCATGATATTTTAAGTATTATAACTTGTGTTTTCCTGCTAAAACTAGGTATTTTCCTAGAGCTGTGCCCTAATGGAGAACAGAATTCTAGGAAATTACATGCTATGACTTAGTAAGTTGGTTTATTTTTTTCTTAAAATTTCTCAGTGCCCTTTAAAAACTGTATCAATGTATATTTATAATAAAAATATACCAATTTTAAATGCACAATTTGATTGTTGCTGCTGCTGCTAAGTCGTGTCAGTCATGTCTAACTCTGTGCAACCCCAGAGACTGCAGCCCACCAGGCTCCCCTGTCCCTGGGATTTTCCAGGCAAGAACACTGGAGTGGGTTGCCATTTCCTTCTCCAATGCATGAAAATGAAAAGTGAAAGTGAAGTCACTCAGTTGTGTCTGCCTCTTAGCGACCCCATGGACTGTAGCCCACAAGGCTTCTCCATCCGTGGGATTTTCCAGGCAAGAGTACTGGAGTGTTGTTGTTGTTTTATATAATCATATAACAATATAATTATGATGTGAACATTTCCATCACCTCAATGATTTCTTAATCCCCCTTGTTGCCATCAGTCATCTCTTACCAAACCCCTGGATGCTGACAACTGTGATCTGTTGTTTAAGACTTTATTTTTGTCTTTTCTATAATTCATATAAGTAGAACTATGAAACATATATGGTTTTGTGTATGGCTTCTTTAATTTAACAAATTACTTTTGGATTCAATTATGTCATTACATGTATTGGTAATTCATTCCTTTGTACTGCTGAATAATATTCTATTACGTACCCATTTGTTTATTTACAAAAATCTAGTTGACAGATTTTGGGGCAATTTCTATATAATATTCTATTATATACCATTTGTTTATTTATTTACAAAAATCTAGTTAATAAATTTTTAGACCATTTCTATTTTTCTGACTATTCCAAATTAAGTTGCTATATAGGATCTTTTATAGACAGATCATTGTGTGGATGCATAAATTAGATATTCATTATAATAAGCTACAAATTTTCCATCTATAACATGAATGTGGGTTTTCTTGAGTTTCAGAGAATTTCAAAATTACAAAATTTCCCAAAGTCTCCCAGTATTTCTGAAGGTTTATCTAAGAAACTCAGGTCCTCTGATTTTTTTCAAGGTTTATTCTACTAGAAATATACATTTTAGATATAAAGTCTGATTGAAATAGTCTAGCTCATATGCTAACCCTTTAGGTTAGGGAGGACTGAAAAATAAGGAAGTATGCATGTGTTATATGAGAAGAGTAGTCCAGAAGAAAATTACTGCTTCCTTGCTAGCCAGGAAAATAGAGATATTGGGAAACCAAATACAGAAATAAAAATGCAAAAGTTAGAATGAAAAGACACAAGTGAGGCAAATTAACTTAAAAATAGAATGCATACACAATTGTAAAGGAGAAAAAGAAAGATAAAAGGAAATTAAAAGTTCCAAAGAATAAAAAGGAGAGATAAGAAAGTCTTTTAAAGTGAATGGGAAAGAACAGAGATCTCGTCAAGAAAATTAGAGATACCAAGGGAATATTTCATGAAAAGATGGACACAATATAGCACAGAAACAGTATGGACATATCAGAAGCAGAAGATATTAAGAAGAGGTGGCAAGAATACACAGAAGAACTATACAAAAAAACTATCTTGAATAATTGGATAATCATGACGGTGTGATCACTCACCTAGAGCCAGACATCCTGGAAGTAAAGTCAAGTGGGCTTTAGGAAACATCACTATGAACAAAGCTAGTGGAGGTGATGGAATTCCAGGTAATTTATGTCAAATCCTAAAACATGATGCTGTGAAGTGTTGCACTTAGTATGCCAGCAAATTTGGAAAACTCTGTAGTGATCACAGGACTGGAAAAGGTCAGTTTTCATTCCAATCCCAAAGAAGGGCTATGCTGAAGAATGTTCAAACTATCACATAATTGCACTCATTTCACATATTAACAAAGTAGTGCTCAAAATTCTTCAGGATAAATGTGAACCAAAACTTCAAGATGTTCAGGTTAGAAATTGAAAAGGCAGAGGAAACAGATATCAAATGGCCAACATCTATTCAATGATCGAAAAACCTAGAGAATTCTGGATAAACATCTATTTCTGCCTCCTTAACTATGCTAAAGTCTTTGTGTAGATTACAACAAACTGTGGGAAAATTCTTAAAGAGATGAGAAGAGCAGACTACCTTATCTGCCTTCTGCAAAATGTATATGCAGGTCAAGAACCAGCAGTTAGAACTGGACAAGGAACAATGTACTGGTTCCAAATTGGAAAAGAAGTACATCAAGGCTGGATATTGTCACCGTGCTTAATTAACTTATATACAGAGTACTTCAATGGTTTTTCCAGTAGTCATGTGTGGATGTGAGAGTTGGACTGTGAAGAAGGCTGAGCACCGAAGAATTGATGCTTTTGAACTGTGGTGTTGGAGAAGACTCCTGAGACCCTTGGACTGCAAGGAGATCCAACCAGTCCATTCTGAAGGAGATCAGCCCTGGGATTTCTTTGGAAGGAATGATGCTAAAGCTGAAACTCCAGTACTTTGGCCACCTCATGCGAAGAGCTGACTAACTGGAAAAGACTTGGATGCTGGGAGGGATTGGGGGCAGGAGGAGAAGGGGACGGCAGAGGATGAGATGGCTGGATGGCATCACTGACTCGATCGACGTGAGTCTGAGTGAATTCCGGGAGTTGGTGATGGACAGGGAGGCCTGGCGCGCTGTGATTCGTGGAGTCGCAAAGAGTCAGACACGACTGAGCAACTGAACTGAACTGAACTGAACATCATACAAAATGTAGGATAGATGTAGCATGAGCTGGAATCAAGATAGCCAGGAGAAATATCGATAACCTCAGATATGCAGATAAGACCACTCTTATGGAAGAAAGTGAAGAGGAATTAAAGAGCCTCTTGAAAGTGGAAGAAGAGAGTGAAGAAGCTAGCTTAAAGCTCAACATTCATAAAACAAAGATCGTGGCATCTAGTCCCATCACTTCATGTGAAATAATGGAGAAACAATGGAACCAGTGAGAGACTTTATTTTTTTGGGCTCCAAAATCACTGCAGATGGTGACTTCAGTCATGAAATTAAAAGATACTTGCACCTTGGAAGTAAAGTAATGATAAACCTAGCCAATGTATTAAAAAGCACAAATATTACTTTGCCTATAGAGGTCTGTATAGTCAAAGCTACTGTTTTTCCAGTAGCCATGTTTGGATGTAACAGTTGGACCATAAGGAAGGCTGAGTGCTGAAGAACTAATGCTTTTGAATTGTGGTGTTGGAGAAGACTCTTGAGAGTCCCTTTTACAGCAAGGAAATCAAACCAGTCAATCCAAAAGGAAATCAGTCCCGAACATTCATTGGAAGGACTGATGCTGAAGTTGAAGCTCAAATAGTTTGGCCACTTGATGTGAAGAACTGACTTCTTAGAAAAGATCCTGATGCTGGAAAAGATTGAAGGCAGGAGGAGAGGATGAGGTGGTTGGATGGAATCACCTACTCAATGGGCATGAGTTTGAGCAAATGCCAGGATATGGTGACGGAAAGGGAAACCTGGAGTGCTGCAGTCCATGGGGTCTCAAAGAATCAAACACAACTGAGCCACTGAAAAACAACAACACAGTGGGGAAAAAACAGCTGTCAACAACACTCTAAAAACCAAAGATTATACAAATTATATATGTGTGTGTGTGTGTGTGTGTAGATATGCATATATATATTTATACATACACACACTAGTTGAACTTAATTTAGTAATTCTGGTTATGTTTAAGTGTTGAAAAATTAGAACTAAAAGTAAAAACATAATAACAAAATGTTTCAAACTGATACTTAAAAGATTTCAACAAACGTAGATAAAATAAGGTAAGAGAAAATAAAAACTGATAAACTCTAACTCTATTATGGCATCATGGAAAGGGAAAAAATATATTTTCTTAGTGTGCACATAAATAGTGTCTGTCAACCATTGTTGTACTTGGAATTACCTGTGAAGCTACAAAAGATGCCCATGTCTAAGATACAGCACATATTATTTTAATCAGAATCTCTGGGAGTAGGATCTTGGAGATTTTTACATGCAGCCAAGGTTGAAATCCACTGAAAAAATTAAAAAAAAAAAAAAGAGGAGGAGGGGAGATTGTGATGGAGTCTGAATAAAGATGATAATCACTGTAAAGTTCCCCTTTCTGCATACTCAGCTTCTTTTTTAATGGGCTGTTTCCATAATAATGAAACTATGAATCTAGTATTTCTTCTGTTCATATGCACTTATTTTTAAAGAAAGAAAAAGAGTAAGATTATCCCTTTTATTTTTTTTCTTGGGACTGGTGCAAGGAGAGGACCCAGAGGGATGGCATGGGGTGGGAGGTGGGAGGGGATTCATGTTTGGGAACGCTTATACACTCGTGGTGAATTCATGTCAATGTTTGGCAAAACCAATACAGTAATNAAAAAAAAAATTTAAAAAAAAAAAAAAAAAAAAAAAAAAGATTATCCCTTTTAGAACTGTAGTTGGAATGACTTGATTCATCTATCTTGAACTTAGAAACAAATAATCACTGTAGCTAAGGAGAGTAAAACGCTATGATTTGACCAACTTGATTTACTCATTTAATCTTGTTTAGTGGCAGGGGAACCTGGTGGGCTACCATCTATGGGGTCACACAGAGTTGGACACGACTTAAGTGACTTAGCAGCACCAGCAGTGGCAAAGAAGTGATACAGACAAAAATGAAAATTTAACAGGTAAGCCTAACTACAACAGCACAAAGTTAGAGGTCGCTAAGTGGGCAAAGTATATTCTATTCCAATAAATATCTATAATATTATTTAGATAATAAAGGAAACTAAATCTAAGAGTAATATCTAAAA
>SJYQ01006493.1:98037-111131 GCA_006410935.1 Redunca redunca
TAAGATTTAAAACTTGAGAAAAACAAAAAAGATTTCATATATAAATTGAAATTCATCTAATTTTAATAAATGCTTTTCTAGGAAGTGTGTGTTGTTCACATATATTCCAGGATACACTGTATTTAGATCATGAGCTTTAAAGACAATAGATTTAAAATTTTAAATTCTTTATTGTAGGCAATGGCAACCCACTCCAGTACTCTTGCCTGGAAAACCCCATGGGCAGAGAAGCCTGGTAGGCTGCAGTCCATGGGGTCACTACGATTCGGACACAACTGAGTGACTTCACTTTCACTTTTCACTTTCATACATTGGAGAAGGAAATGGCAACCCACTCCAGTGTTCTTGCCTGGAGAATCCCAGGGACGGAGGAGCCTGGTGGGCTGCCGTCTATGGGGTCGCACAGAGTCGAACACAACTGAAGCGACTTAGCAGCATACTTACAGATATAAAGACTTTTTGCCACAAAGTGCAAAGCAGTACAATAGGGATCTGTGTGTATTTTGTGCTTGATCTATTGCCATGTTTAAAAACTTGGAGATTTCAACATATGTGCTGTGATGAGATTTTTGAGAGGGAGACATTTCAATGTTTGATTAAACGGTTATTCAATATCTTGATGTTAAAATGTTTCATGGGGTTAATTAGTTTTCCAGGAAATTATCAGCAAATAGAAATATTTAACTTTATTAGACCAGTTATATTATATTGTATGTGGATCAAAATAAAGCAGAAGTCCAAAGCACAGATAACAATGTGTTACTGAGAAGAAAAGTTGATGAAAATTATTTTTACTTCACTTAAAATGGCAGTTATAGGCATGTAACTCACATGTCTAGGCTGATTCATTTTTGCACTAAAATCTCTCCTTAACAGTTTTTCAGGTGATAATGTTTATTACTTGCAGTTGAGTTATCCACGGGGTTTATTCTCTGCCTTAAAAATGAGCAGATGTAATAACAGCAACCCCCTAGGTAATAATGAAAAAGTTTTAATATAAGAAAATTATATTTTACGTTTTCTAGCTTTTAAAAATGATTTGACTTTCACAATAAAAGTATGGGGGCAGGATGGTTTAAGATAGCAAAGTAGAAATATCCTAGACTCACCTTTATGCAGACACCAAAATTACAGCTACATAAGAAACAACTCTCTCTGAGAACTGAGAACTAACAGAACAGCTACTTCATAGCAAAGGATAAAAGAAACACATCAGAATGGGTAGGAGAGAAAGGGACACAGTCTTTCCCAAAACTCCACCCACAGTGTGGTAACCCACAAGCAGAGAGATATAACAAAAATGGAACTTATCCATGAGGAGTGAGATATGTGCATGCCAATTCTTACAGATCATGCACCCCAATTATTATCCCAATATTTATTCAATTACTTATATGAATTATTTATATGGATTCATGTATATTTTTGTAATCTGTGAATTATAATCCAATACTGTTATTAATACTGTTGCTCTCAGTTTACCCCTATTTCCTTTTGATATGTCCCTTTTCATTTTACTTTGAGAGTACTTCCTTTCTTTCTAGAACTATCAGATGATCAAGATTGATCTTATATATTTTCTGTCCAATCCCTAAAATCAGAGCCCTGAGTGCTTTTATTATAGAATGGTAATTTAGAAACCACATTATATGATTTGGGTGTGTTCATTAAGGCTGTGTCATCACTCTTTCTAGACCTATTCAGTAGATAAAGACAGGAAAGCCATGTCTATGCAATAAATATGTATACTGGCATATTTGTAATTAGTTTTCATTTATCTGTGTGTATATTTAATATAACATCTTGGTGAACGTGGAGAGTGAAAAAGTTGGCCTAAATCTCAATATTCAGAAAATGAAGATCATGGCATCCGGTCCTATCACTTCATGGGAAATAGATGGGGAACAGTGGAAACAGTGTCAGACTTTATTTTTTTGGGCTCCAAAATCACTGCAGATGGTGACTGCAGCCATGAAATTAAAAGACGCTTGCTCCTTCCATGGAAGAAAGGTTATGCCCAACCTAGATAGTATATTCAAAAGCAGAGACATTACTTTGCTGACTAAGGTCCATCCAGTCAAGGCTATGGTTTTTCCAGTGGTCGTGTATGGATGTGAGAGTTGGACTGTGAAGAAGGCTGAGCACCGAAGAATTGATGCTTTTGAACTGTGGTGTTGGAGAAGACTCTTGAGAGTCCCTTGGACTGCAAGGAGATCCAACCAGTCCATTCTGAAGGAGATCAGCCCTGGGATTTCTTTGGAGGGAATGATGCTGAAGCTGAAACTCCAGTATTTTGCCCACCTCATGCGAAGAGTTGACTTATTGGAAAAGACCCTGATGCTGGGAGGGATTGGGGGCAGGAGGAGAAGGGGACCGCAGAGGGTGAGATGGCTGGGTGGCATCACTGACTCGATGGACGTGAGTCTGAGTGAACTCGGGGAGCTGGTGATGGACAGGGAGGCCTTGTGTGCTGTGATTCACAGGGTCGCAAAGAGTCGGACACGACTGAGCGACTGAACTGAACTGATATACGTATTTACACACATTTTTAAACCTATGGACAAAAATAGCTACAAAAACCATTTTTAATGTATTGGCTAATTGTAACATGTGTCCATTCTAGTTGTTTTTCCATTAATTTAATATTCACAATGTGGTTTATATTTTCATGATTTTTTTGCTACACAGTGCAAAACATTGTGAATCTTTACGTGTGATGACTATTTTTTTAATATCGTAGACACTTCTGAGCTTTATGGGGATAGTAAATTCAATTAATTTTCTTGGAATAGGTTGATATTTATTAGTATTATTATTTTTTATACTTTTAGGTCAATTCAGTGTGGTCCTCATTCTAAAGTTCGTTATTCCCTACTACCTAGATAAAATCTTCTTAAGTATTCTACCCAATGTTCCATGAATTAAGAGATTTCCCAGCCTGGATGGTGAGAATAGATGCAGCCCTCTTTGAGCACTGGGCATTATTTATTTTAATTCTTTGAATGCTCATTTGCAAAAAGCTAAATGAACAATGAGGGGGAAAATATATGCATACATTTATGATTGGAACATAACAGCATGGATCAATTATTTAAAGAAGACAGACAGCTGTGGTATAAATAACTTGTTTGGTCTTAGTCAATGACCTTGCCCTTTGTTTTTAATATAGTCAACTTTGACATTGCCTTGAACCCTGGATCCCTACTGAGCTGCATCATGTTGGTAATTTTACCCCCTGCATCCAAACTCAAGGGGAACAGCACAAGTTTTCAATAGACTAATCAAAGTCACTTCCGTGCTCTCTAGGAGAGCAAATTAAGTTGATCATTTTCATTGCTCATATGCAAATACTGTTGCACTAAAAATCCAAAATACACAATGCATAGGTTGTATTCAATGTCAGCATTTTAATATATTCTTATAGAACAACCCACACAGTGCTTTTAAATTTACACATAATTATAGAGAATTATATGTTAAATTTTAGTGTAGTACAATTAAGTAAAAGAGCTATATTAAGTAATTATAGACAGGTTTTTGCATTTTAAAACACTATTGGATATTTTAAATAGTCTATATTATTTTTTATAAGATTTATAAGCACATAAAGTGGAAAAGCCAATGGAAGAACATAATATTAAATGTAAATATTACCATTTCAATTATTTTAAATTCATGTCTCTTTAGTATTCAAGTAAAGCAGACACTTGTGTGATATGAAACTAATGTTATAAATAATGCATATCAACATTACCATACATTACAGTTACACTTTATAAAACCTTTACAATAAAAGTAGAACCCCTTTGAATGAAGGAGACTTAAACATAAACATGCATATCTTGCAAAAATTCATAAAAAGAAAGGAAACATCATACTTAAAATTTCAGTTGAAATATCTCCAATATGAGAAAAAAGAGTGGCTAGTTGTTTAAATTTCATTTTGATGCAGTGCATGAGAAATCTCTCACAAAGGTAGCTATAGTTAAAATATGAACACAATTACTTCTTTGGTATAATATAAACTGTACTTACTTTCTAAAAGAAAAAGTAAATAAATCTATTAATAAGCCCTATTATTTCATCTGAAGGAATTATCTCCCATATTAGCATTCATTTTTTTTTCTTAAAATGTAAATAAGAAATAACTTTTCATAAAATGTAAAATTATTTTTTTCTTAAAATGTAAATTTTCTTAATATTATTTGTATTTAAGGACCTACAAAAAGAAGGCCACACTTGTGGCCTGGCCCATGTCATAAACTTAAACTGAAGTCAGCCTGCACTTATGAGAAATACTTTACTGTCAAGAAAACAGCCTACACTAAATGTAGGAAAATTTGGGTGCAAGAAGATACTCATATCCCTAAATGAGTAATTCTGTGGCCTAAGTCACCAGTTAAAATACCATCTTTAGCTAAAGACAAAAAAGGGAAGATTGTAGGGGAGGCCAGTTGCTGACAGTGTTCCAGGAAAAGTAAGCTAAACAAGGATTAGGTTTGTAATGGAGATTTAAGTCTGTGAATTCTCTGTTGATTAGATTCTCTTGTGATTTAGAATTATCTTTCGCTTCCTGGTACAGAGAGAAAGACACCCTTAGCAATGGACATATCTTCTATAAATGTTAATTTCTCTTACAAAAGGATACATTTCTCCTCTTTTTCAGAGCTCCTCCAATGTCTGCTGTTTCTTGAAACAGTTCAAAATAATCTTTAACCCAAAGAGGCAGAGTTCCATGTGCTGTACAGTAGGTCTTTACTTGTTATCTACTTTAAATATAGCAGCATGTACCTGACCTTCCCCAAATCCCTAAATGTACCTTCCCCTTGGCAACTGTAAGTTCATTTTCTGTTTTGTTATGGTCATCTGTATCCTCTCCTTTGAGATTCCACATATAAGAGATGTCATATAATATTTCTCCTTCTCTGTCTGAAACTGTATAGGTCCATCCATGTTGCTGTAAGTAGTATTATTTAAGAGAATTGCTATTTTTAATAGGTTCATATATGCTTATTAACTGCTTAGTATCAGTTTAAATAGTTCTGTGAACTTATTAATTTATTCCCATGCCAATAACCAAAATTATTTAGTTGCACTTAATGATCAATTATTGACTGAAAGACTAATCCATATATTATATTAGGCAGTTACCAACAGCATGCCTATTTCTCTACAGAGTTAATATTTTCTGTCTGTGTAACATAGTTCAATATGCAAGATTCAGCTATATGTTTTCTTTTCACCTTAAAATATGTTTAATTTTTATTTAAATATATTTAAAAGCACATTTATCTTTCTAACAGTAGTTGCTTAACAGAAAAGCATATAATGGCTTTCCTGGTGGCTCAGATGGTAAAAACTCTGCCTGCAATACAGGAGACCTGGGTAGAGTCAGATAAGACTGAGCGACTTTCACTTTCAAAGTATATAAAGATATTAAATGTTGAAATGGAATATATAGTGTTTTGGTAGTGGTAGTTTAGGGCTCAATCACGTCCAACCCTTGCAACCCCATGGCTCCTCTGTTCATGGAATTCTCCAGGCAAAAATAATGAAATGGTTTGTCATTTCCTTCTCCAAATGATCTTCCTAATCAAAGAACGGAACCCAGGTCCCTGCACTGCAGGTGGTCTCCTGTATTCTTTACTGAAGCACCAGGGAAGCCCTAATTTTTATTTGGGTTGTAAAAATTAGGTTGTCCCAATATATTCTTCAGAGATAAGCTTTGTTTTTTTTTTATTGCAATATATCAATCTATTTTTCTATTCAAGCCGGAACAATTTCACAACCAAATGTGAAAGACTTGAACATAAGACCTTAAACTATATTTCAGGAAGCATATCAGGGCTCTTCTCTCCATTGAAGTTTATTGAAAAAGATCTTTACTCTTCTGGACTTTTTGGCTGTTTTCTTGGCTGTTTTTAATTTCTGTTTCACAATGGGCTTTTAACATATTAAAACTCATTCTATGAAGGGGGTTTAAGAAGATATTCTTTAAACATTCCTAAATTCTATCCATAATCCAGCTTTTCATTTTCAAGATTTTTGGTAATCAAATACCTCAATAAATTTAATGAATCCATAGACCTCTCTGAGTTCTCCAGTAGATCTGTTTCCACACCCTCTGAAAGAAAGAGAACAAAATCTAGAAAGAAAATCAACAGTTCTGGAAAACATTTATTAAGCGTCCTCTTTATAAAACATCAACTAGATTTTGATATTTTGAATAATGTATTTCTACACCTGAACCATTGCTTATATTCAGTAGGCATCTAAATAATGTGTATTTGCCTTGTGAATCCAACATGCTACTATATAGCTGAAACATAGCTAAACACTTTATCCTCAGTGTCTCAATGGTACACAGTGTCATGAATTTCATTTCACTTTGAATGACTTCTAATAGTGTATATTCCTTCATCTGTGCATCTTTGACCTCCTAACTAAAATAAAGCCCAAATCTTCTTTAATGTCTTGCTCTTGTAGTATCAGACAACTCTTTATCACAGATTGAATTTCCTTCACTGTCATTCCTAGCTATTTTCCTTGGTTTCTGTGATAAAATGTAACTGAGTGGGTGAAGGTTAAGATGCTCTATTCCAAGAGTGGCTGGGGCATTTCTCCCTGGAAGCTGTAGGTCCCTGAATAATCATTCTAGTCTATAAAGCACAGAGACAAAGCAGTCAGAGGCCCTCAAGAGGAGACCGCTATTCCAGTTCCACAGACTATTTTAACAGTAGTAGGGGTGCTGGTCTTCAGAGTCCTCACTGCAGTGCACGGGTGGGAGGCATCTCAGGGAAACCAGTTCTCCTGGCCTTGAACTTTGACTTCCTTCCCTCCAGCCAGGCCTACTCTGCTCTTGGTGTAGGTGCTGGGTTGCCTGATCATCCACTTTGGACTTTGGCTACATGGGACAGCCCAGTACATCCATGTTTCAGAAGGACACTGACACCTCTCCTCCTTGTCTTGCTTTCATTGGTATCACTAGCTATAACCTCATATCTTCTATTAAAATCTAGCGTATCAAATATGTAGAAGTCTTCTTACATAAATACCTTTTTAACCTGCAAGTTGGTTGTCTTTTTTATTTCACTGTAGTATGATATATCAGAGTAAGTCTGTGCAATTATAGGTATATTGTATTTCTTAAGGGATATTTTTAGTAACCTGAAGACTAAGAGTACTCTTCTATATCTCTCTTGTCCATCATTCTCCGTCTTCCTCTGTTTATTCTTGCCTTCTTTCTTGGAATACTATAGAATTTAAACTCTCTCTAAAGTCTAAAACTTATCTAAAGAAAATTTCCCCAAGTTCTTCAATGGGTATGTTATTTTCAGTATTTGAAATTATTATTTTAAATCTTGGCAGGGCCTGAAAATGTGCCTTTGCTTACTTTGCCTTTGCAATTTGCCTTTGCCAATCATATATAACTGTGTTTAGCTACTTAATTAACATAGCTAATTTAAATTATTCTCTTTAATTTTGATTGATAGGTAGATAGACAATGGATATCAAAAAGTGAAGTTCAAATCAGAATATATTTTTCTGCTGTTTCAATCCATAGTTCTTTAAAACATCCTCAAACACTTTTAAATGTATATTTCCTAAACATTGGGAGCTTCTATTTAAATTTAACTTTGTTATGTTGCATAGGATGTATTTGTCAGGAGAAAAAATGTAACTACAATTGGAAATAATAAATAAGGTAGACTCATGCAGCCAGGAGACAACCACCTCTGTGTAAAACCTATGAGAAGATCCATATGACATTAAGAAATATATACAACTTTGCAAAACTGAAATGATCATAAAAAGCATGAATTAGGAGAATTCAAAGGTGATTTTTATTCAAATATTTTTGCACAATTACATGTGGTTTTTGATCTTCAGCATTGTGGAAAAATGCTATCAAATTTCAAAAGTTAGGGAAAATTTCCTTTGTTCACTCAAGCTATCACTTGAAGCATCTTAGATTAACAAGACGCCTATTGTGTATTTTCTGGTTTAAACTGTTGAAATGACATGTCTTGAATTTTAATTTTTGGCTTTCCATAAATTTCTGCATTGTTTCAGTTTAGAATATTCTTTTTAGAAAGATAATGTCCGTCCCCAAGGAAATTAAATCTATATCTTCTTTAAAGATTCAGTAGGGAGTAGTTGTTTTGTAAAATGACACATCTTATCATTGTATTTTTCTCATGGAAATAGTGACATGTGTCTCAATGGCCACACTTGAGTTCCCTGCTGCTGTTATAAATGACTATGAAGCCATTTCCCTGGTGGAAATAGCTCTAGGATTGACATTTCATTTTAATGAAAGGAGCTGGTGTTCCTCTAAATACAACAAAACTAAAAGCCTTCCTTCTATTCTCCACATCTCTTAAGGATCTTAAGGGAATAGGAACTGAAATGCACCTTGTGCTGGACAATTCCTTTCCTAATTGTAGCTTTTTGTACCAATCATATATAACTGTCTAGGTACCTAATGGCTTTCATACCTAATATGAAAGATCGAAAGTAATGTTGAATTTTTTAAGTAAAGCATTTAGTTCAAACTAATATTTTTCTTCTTAGATATAATGAATCCTACTCTGACTGATATTAGACAAAATACATTTTATGGACAATTAATTTGCTGATAAGTTAAGAAAAATATATTTCTCCCCAATCAGCACTTTGTTTCCTGATTTGATCTTATAAGCTTGCACTTCAAAATTAATTCTTAACCAATTATTCATATACTGTACGAAGCATAAATTAATCTATCTTCTTCCATTTTATAGATGCTTATGCTGCTTTATAAATATATTTCACTTATAATGGTGAAATGAGAAGGTAGACACTTTTTTTTCCTGATTGCCAGGAATTGAAAACTTCACAGTTTAAAAACCTGAATTTATTTTCTTAGTCTTAGTTAGCAGTCACATGATGAAATAAAGTAGCTTGCTGTCAAACTTTATCTGGTAGGACTCATTAGTTTTTCTGTATGTTAATCAGTGATTTTGCCAATGTACTAAAAATATTTATTTGTTCATTCTTCCCTTTAATCAAGTTATTGAATGCTTAAATGACTAAGCACTATATAAAATAACCCATACAAAAACTGAGCTTTAAAAGTTCTATTGTTAGTTACTTCTTTGATCAGTTCTGTTCTCATAATGCAGTCAAAAGTATATATGAAAAGGATAACTAACTGGGCATCTAAACATTTGATAACATTTTTCTGTTAAGGCATTTCATCAGACTCACCAGATACCTTCTCCTTTTAATCTCTGTAAGTTCTTTATTAAAATGAGGGAAAATTGAAACAGATCTATGTAATAAATAGTTCATTTTTAATTGCCTCTTATTTTGTCTATGTATTTTAAAATAAAAATGACTGTATTTATAACATTTTGAAATAAAGTTATTAACAAACAACTATTGATTGACTTTCCTGGTTAAATGGAATTTCTCCAGAAAAGTTAAAAAAATTTATAAAAGTTAAAATTGATAATGATTTTTGAAGACTGCTTTGTATGGCCATATTCAGTTCAGTTATGCATTTGTATGCAATATAACTTAGTACCTGATTTTTGCTGCTTTTACTTGATTTTCAGTTTCCCATCCTGTATATGCCTCAAGGAATTGACACAAAACTTTCTTTCTAATTATAGTTCTTGGTATAAAAATTCCAACTACTTATCTGTTTTCTTGGACAGACTAAACTCTATAAAAACATGGAGAATTAAAAGATTTTATTACTTTGTTAAGTATATAAATATTTAACACCAGATATAAAAGAATAACCTGCTCTCTTCATCTCATTATATAATTTACAAGGTAGAGTGAGAATTTTTTCCATAAATTGCCATATTCTATTTTAAAGTTAGATCAACTTCTAATATTTTACCCTTTGAGTTTTTATTGTCACATCTTTGAGTGTTTCTTTTATGTGAGATTTTGACTGGCATCAGTTTCTCTGAAATATCTTTATCATTTTTGTCCCCAACATCTTTATTGAATAAATTCACCTTCTCTAAAATTTCCTGACTCCAGCCTCTAAGACAGTTGTAGTATCAACATTCCCATGGTTGTATTTATTCTATAACTCCATTTACCTTATATTTGAATTGCACTTCCAGTGTTGGCTTTTCTTTGCTGAACTTTTATCTTTGTTGGCCACTTCCTTCTTTTAGTTATCCATTTTTGTAAAATGTCACTTGGGTTTATCACTGGGACACCAAAAGTCAACACAATTCCATGTTTTATGTCTTTGTTGGACTGAGCAAAAGATAGGCAATGAACAATTGCCATCCAGCTCTGAATTGCACAACTGTCAGTAATCATGTTGAACAGGTAACTTATGAAGTGATGCCTGCCCTGGAGAACTAGCTGTGAAATGCATGCTTTATGCAACTGAGTACAGGTAAGACACTTAGGTAACAATTTTGGACCATATTTTTGAGGGAGGAATAATTTTAACTAACAAATTTGGGCCATATTTGGTGAGGAGTGATTTTAATTAACATTGAGAAATGGAATTTAGGAGCATTAAGACCATGAAAAATGAGAATTGTTTGTACATAATTTTACATGGAAACAATTCCAAAAACCGAAATATGCATTATTTTAGTGTTCTGTGTGTATGTACTGAAGAATGTCTCCCTTACACAGTAGCAAACTATATCCTATTCCCTCTGTTTAATCAAAAAGAGGTTTTATAGATTGTTTAATAATCCATGTCTCTAATCCTGTCCGTTCTTAATGAGTTATTGTATGCATTCAAAACGTTTAACAGATGTAGAGCCTTAGTTATCAAGGAAAAGTGATTTTGTAGTAATCTTTTCATTTTCCTTACAGATATTTGAAATCTGTGCTGATTTTTGCTTCAGTTCAGTTTAGTCGTTCAGTTGTGTCCTACTCTTTGTGACCCCATGAATCGCAGCACGCCAGGCCTCCCTGTCCATCACCAACTCCCCGACTTCACTCAGACTCATGTCCATCAAGTCAGTGATGCCATCCAGCCATCTCATCCTCTATCATCCCCTTCTCCTCCTGCCCCCAATCCCTCCCAGCATCAGAGTGTTTTCCAGTGAGTCAACTCTTCGCATGAGGTGGCCAAAATACTGGAGTTTCAGCTTCAGCATCATTCCCTCCAAAGAAATCCCAGGGCTGATCTTCAGAATGGACTGGTTGGATCTCCTTGCAGTCCAAGGGACTCTTCAAGAGTCTTTTCCAACAACACAGTTCAAAAGCATCAATTCTTTGGCACTCAGCCTTCTTCACAGTCCAACTCTCACATCCATACATGACCACAGGAAAAACCATAGCCTTGACTAGACGGACCTTTGTTGGCAAAGTAATGTCTCTGCATTTCAATATGCTGTCTAGGTTGGTCATAACTTTTCTTCCAAAGAATAAGCATCTTTTGATTTCATGGCTGCAGTCACCATCTGCACTGATTTTGGAGCCCAGAAAAATAAATTCAGCCACTGTTTCCACTGTTTCTCCATCTATTTCCCATGAAGTGATGGGACCAGACGCCATGATCTTGGTTTTCTGAATGTTGAGCTTTAAGCCAGCTTTTTCACTCTCCTCTTTCACTTTCATCAAGAGGCTTTCTAGTTCCTCTTCCCTTTCTGCCATAAGGGTGGTGTCATCTGCATATCTGAGGTTATTGATATTTCTTCCTGCAATCTTGATTTCAGCTTGTGCTTCTTCCAGTCCAGTGTTTCTCATGATGTACTCTGCATATAAGTTAAATAAGCAGGGTGACAATATACAGCCTTGACATACTCCTCTTCCTATTTGGAACCAGTCTGTTGTTCCATGTCCAGTTCTAACTGCTGCTTCCTGACCTGCATACAGGTTTCTCAGCTTCTTATAAACTCATGTAGATCCTGTTTCTCTTGCAGTGTCATTAAGAAAACAAATACATCCAATTTTGGTACACGCTTAGTGTTTAGGTCATCTTCATTCAACTCCTTGCTTTTTCCTATTGATGTCCACAACACACAGCTTTATGATTTAGTGTGTATCACAAGTGGACTTTCCTGGTAGCTCAGCTGGTAAAGAATCCACCTTCAATACAGGAGACCCTGGTTTGATTCCTGGATCAGGGAGATCCCTGGAGGAAGGCAAGACAACCTCTTCTGGCATTCTTGCCTGGAGAATTCCACAGACAGAGTAGTCTGGCCAGCTATAATCTATGGGGCCACAAATAGTCGGACACGACTAAGCACCGCACAGCACAGCACATCACTCTTGCCAGAGTCGAAATGGAAACTAGAGGAAAAAATTATTCTGCCACTCTCAAAGAACTGTATTTTGTTCTTAAATCCTTGCAACCAATCATTGGGAGATGTACCCGATGAAGAAAATGCTTTCTCCCAGTGGGGACAGTTTTTTGATAGGCAAGGCAGTTTTAGTCATGGGTTTAAAGTAGTCTTGTGAGATTTGGTTTATGCAGTCTCTTGTCAAGGTCCCCTCACATAGAGTGTAAAGTGGCAGGTAGTCATCAAGTTAATGTCTGGTTAGAAAAATTTTGACAATAATCTAGTGGCAGGTCAATATCAAATACAGCAGCCACAAGGCAGGGATTAAGGAACACAGATAGGTCAAGAAAGTCAGTGTCGTTCTCCAGTACAAGCAAACTGGTGGACAGGCCTATTTGAGATGAGTCAACTTGACAATTCTCAGTCTCAAGATCCAGACTTTTTACTGTGTGGTAGCTGCATTTCCCTCAAACCCTGTTTTATTCTTTCCTAAAGTTTCTGTGGAGAATGTTGTCACTGCTAATACTTTTAACACTCCAGTAACATTAGATGTAAATAATCTCAAAAGGATGCAGATTAGTTGCAAAGGCAGAGACTGCTCAAGAAAAACCAAACACTTGGAATGCAATCAGGCATTTTCCCATTTACTTACCTCTCTGTCCCATTTCTGGAATTATAAATGACAAGTAATGCAATTTCTATAAACTGAAGTAGAAAAACATATGTAATGAACTACAGATTCATTACAAATCGAGGCTAACTATAGATATAAATTAAGAGTCATTTAGCTATTCTAAATGAGTAACTTCTTCATTTCATGTTATTTGCCTAAGAGTC